>JANTPZ010115139.1:0-19352 GCA_025593235.1 Vachellia pachyceras
ACATGTGATATGTTCAAACTACATTTTTATATGCATATGGCCATAGCAATCAAGATCACATTTCATACTCATATCATTCACTTCATTCATCACAAAAATCATGCACCATTCACAACAAAGTTTCATAAAACATAAGTTTAGTTTAGTAGTCTTGCTACCTTTGTTAAGCTTCTCCTTTTTAACTTAACTCCAAAGTTCTCTAGGATCCCTTCCAAGTGTGCTCTTGAGGGTCTTAAAATCCTAAAAAACATGGCATAAGATCCATGTAAATACACAACCAATAAGTTGCCTAAAACTTGTAAAAACACATAGAACTCCTTGTAGGGTTTTCAAGAGTCCTACAAGTTCAAGTCTTGATTTTTATGGTTCCTTAAGCTTCTAAAATCCATCTCTTGGCTTTACCCTACAAAAAACTCATTTTCAAGCCATTGGAACCATCAAAACACTCAAAAACTCATTCCTTCAATTTTTTCTTGCCTTGGCCGAGAAGAAGAAGGAAAAAAGGGGAAAATGGGTTTTTTTTTTCAACTTTCTTCATGTAACCTTATGTTTTCTTGCTTCCAAAACCCTTTTTCTTAACTTTGATTAACTCAAAAACATCTCCTCTTAGATAATCAAAATTTGGGCAGCACCTCCCCATAAACTTGAACTTTCCATAATTTTTACAACAACTTAAATCAACCAACAATCTATCTTTTACCCCTCAAGGAAAAGTTTGCAACCATTTACTACTTTTAAAACCTTCTCTTTTCCGTTTTCAACTCTTGAAGTCCTAGCCTTTATTCTCAAAAAAGGGAGGCTCATTCAAGGAACAACTCAAGAAAGGTAGTAGTAGTTGCAAAACTTAAAAAAAAAGGGGGATTTGGTTGCAAGAACACTTTACCTTGTGTTATGTAAGCTTGATCTTCTTCTTGCTTGGGAGGTAGTGTTTTCTAGAGAGAAGGGAGAGCAAAAATCTGAGTAAAGAGAGAGAGGGAGATGGCGTGAAAATGAGGGGGAAAGAGAGAGGTTTTGCCTATTTCAATTTGCCCTTGAAATAATGTGTGGTTGTGAGAGAAACTTGGTGACCAAGTAGTGAAATACTTGATCCACATTGTGCCACTTATCCTTGTCTCATTCCTTGCTGAAAAAGTGACTTTTCAGACCCCCTAGGCGTCTAGTTTGCTGGCTGGGCTTTTGCCCGGTCCAGTTACATAATCCGGTGGCACGCATTTCTGTAAAGTAACCTTTACGCGAATAACTACCTTTTTATTTTTTTTGGAGACTTTATCTCTCACGTGGCGCCATTCCCTAGGCCTCTTTGCCTAGGTGGCATCATGTCCTGGCCCATAACATCTCCGGGTTTCCCTCGTAACTCATCAGGATTCCTCGATTTGCGTGCAACACCGTAAAACGGGTTTCCGGCGGTCAGTTTGACTTAAGGACATGGAAAATTCTATACTTTCCCTAATTCTCAAGCTCTTTTCCGTTCCTCAAAATTCTTCCGGATTTTCCGTAATTAATTTTATAAGAAAATACTTTTTCGGGCTTTCAGGGCACTGTTGTTCTCTGTACAATGAAACTGCCCGCACCAGATACCGGGTAATAATTTTATTAATTACTTTATGATCCAATTAAACTTTTTTCAGTTCGGGTCTCCGGCATTTAAGGACTCCTGCTAGCTCAAATAATTATTTATCGATCGTCCTTAACTCCGAAATCCTTTATTTACCACTTATTTACGAAAATGCCACAACCTTTTCTACTTTTGCCATAATTCCCAAAATGCCACCACTTTTTCTACTCTTTCTTAATTTCAACCTTGCCCTTCGTTGACTTTGACATTTTTGGTCAACTTTATTCAAAATGACCATTTTACCCTTATTATTCAAGCCAAATGACCATTTTGCCCTTAGTCATTTTTACTTAAAATCCTTAAGACTAGGGACTTCGTCAATTATGATCCTTCTTATCTAAAGGCATTTTCCTTTCTGTATTTCTATATTCATGGGTATTAAATCATCACATAAATACCGACTTAGCCTTTATTTCCACTCACAGGAATATACGGATATTACACCCGGTCCCTTAGATTTATTTATGGCTTTGGAGGAGCCGTATGGCAAGGATGGTTGGAATTAATGAAATTGAAGGAACTACAAATAAAATTGTTGGAACAAAGTAAGTTTTAAATTTCTCTCTCGAAACTCTTTATATTGATCGTGATATGGTTGGATATAGAAGAGGAAGTTTGCTTCAAAAGTGGACATAATAGTTCTCCTTTCTTTTTTTCCCTTCCACATGTTTCTTATTATTTATCGGAAAAAGTTTTATGATCGATATTTTTATTTTTTCAGTGGTTATATATCCCAAGAATATGCAATGTTTAGACAATATTCTGAAAAATCAGATGTTTTTAGCTTTGGAGTAATAATATTAGAAATTATTAGTGGAAAGAAGATTACAAATCCTCCGGAACAATCTCATGGCCTCCTAAACTATGTAAGTTAATTATATGGTAATGCATTTGTCTCACTAGTATTTCTTACGTAATTATCTTAATTGAGTGAGTGAGAGGGAGGGAGATTATTCTAACAATATTGTATTGGATAATTAAAGCGTGGTGATTAGTATAATTAAGTTTATTGAATTGTTACAGGCTTGGAATCGATGGAAGGAAGAAAATCCGTTAGAGATACTGGATTCAAATCTAAATGGATCTGAATCATTTAACCACGTGAACAAGTGCATCCAAATTGGGTTGTTATGTGTTCAAGAAAATCCAGAAGTAAGGCCTTCTATGGCTACAGTTGTTTCATATCTTAGCAATGACTCAATTCAACTGCCATTTCCACAAGAACCTGCATTCTTTCTAGAGGGCCAGGCGGAGCTTAATTCTCAAAGTAAAGAATCTATCAACGAAATATCTATAAGTGAATTCTATCCTCGCTAGTACGTACAAGGCTTTTATTTCATTTTGTCCAGTTTGGTATACATTAATTAAAGAGAGGAAATATTTTTATGTTGCTGTATCAAAATGATGAGGAGAGATTCAACATATATGTTAATATTGATACTTATTATATTCAATGCTGTAACAGTGTCGTTGAGTGAATTTTAATTTGTCTCACTAGTGCAAGGCTTTTCGTCTCTTTTTTCCCTTAAACATCAGTGAACACATATAGAGCCTCTTAATGGACGGCAGAAGAAAAGGGGGCCAAAGTACAAATCCAAATCTAAATCTCAAATGATCAAACTGTAAACCTTCAATTAATTCATTCTAGCGAGGAGATACTGTACTATTGGTTATTTCATTGATGGAATATTGATTGTGGTTGGCACGTTGAGTCTCCATTGCTCTAATGGTCTCCAATTGAGACTGCATGAAGAATGCTGGTTCTTTAGGAACAGGCAATTCCATTGAATCATTACTTAGATATTGAACAACTTCATTCATGGAAGGCCTAACTTGTGGATTTCCCTGAACACACAATAAGCCGATATGGATGCATTTGATTATTTCACTATGTAACCCACAAGCTTCTGTCAGATTTGAATCCAATATCTCTGCCAAATTTTCATCCCTCCAATGCTTCCAAGTCTGCAGTAATGTCAAATCATTAATTTAAAACAGGGGCATACCGCTATGTGGATTATATGGTTACTATCATTGTCGATTCTTACAATTTGATCAAATTTTAGTTTGGTTTCTATAGTTTTCAATTATTGATTTTGTTTCCTATAGTTTCATAAGGCCATGATTTGAGTTGATATTAAAACTAAGCTCATTAAAAGAATAGAGAATAGTCATTGAACTCAAATCAAATCGTTACTAAACTATCTATGACCAACGATATGAAAATACATAAATCAAAAGCGAAATATGATCAAACCATTAACGACTCATAATGATAATTAATCCATATAATATTGTTAAAATATTCAAATGGTTTATGTTTATTAAGAGTTTACCATACTCACATCATGTAAGAGTCCCCTGATTCACCTTGAAAATTTATACTCTTTCCACTTACAATTTCTAAAACTATAACTCCAAAGTTGAAAACATCTGATTTCTCAGAAAATGGTCCAAACTTGATGTATTCTGGAGCCATATAACCCCTACAATAAATAAATAAAAACCCAAATAAATATATGAATGTGTTAGAATCTTAATGTCAAATAATTTGAGCAAAACCTTGCACCAATATTTAAATTCAAGATCAAGATGTGAGTGAAATATACATTCGTACACACATGCCCACATGTACATATAAAGAAATAGAGAGATAACTAGGGGGAGAGAGAGAGAGAAATAACTTACAATATTCCAACAATTCGATCTGTATTTCCTCTAGTTTCATTAATACCAACCATTCTTGCCATGCCAAAGTCAGAAATTTTTGGATTCATCTCATCATCTAACAAAATATTGCTAGGCTTAAGATCTCGATGGATTACTTTAAAGTGGGAATGTTCATGAAGATAAATAATTCCTCGAGCGATCCCTCCTATAATTTTATAACGCTCTTGCCAATTTAACACTCTTTGCTTTTGTGCACCTATGCGTAATTAAAATACTTTGTACATGTGAGTATATAATTGAATGATGATGTGTTGCATATATTATGCTTCAAATCAAATTATAGACAATACCAAATAAACATATATTCACGTCAAAGTAATAAAAGAATGGATAGCAAATGAACTAAAAAATTGAAACATGGGAAGATGGGTTTAGTCAGAGAAGACAAACCAAATAAAAAGTAATCGAGGCTCTTATTCGGAATATATTCATAAACAAGCAGTTTCTCTTGATCTTTCAAGCAAAATCCTAATAATGCCATCAAGTTTCTGTGTTGAAGTTTGGCAATGAGTAGAACTTCATTCTTGAATTCTAATAAGCCTCGACGAGAATGTTCTGACAATCTTTTTATAGCTATTTTACTACTGTCGGGAAGAATACCCTGAAATCATGAATAGTTAGATAATCCAATGACCGATATACACAAAGTCACAAACACACTCAATGTTTGATGACATAATTAAGTTACCATGTAGACTTCTCCAAATCCACCTTTGCCAATTCTTTTTTCAATGGAGAACTTATCTGTTGCAGCTTCAATTGCTGCTAAACCGAACTGCAATGACTCTAATGTGGCTCCTTCACTTCCAACTACAAACATGTGAACACTTTAATGTAAGCAAACAACAATAGAGTTTTGTGTTTTCAATCACAGTTTACTTGAGTTGTCTTTTTTTTTTTTGGGTAAAAAATTAAAAAAGAATAAATAGAATAGCATACATACAATTTTTCTTCAGAATCGCCTTATAACTCTCGTTATTTTTTCTCTTCCAGTAATAGATGCCGAAACAAAAAAGCATGATTGAGACAACAGCAACGGACACCGCTATTTTAAGTGTTCGTGAGTGCTCATTACCCTTTCCTGCGTAAGTTAAGGAATGAGTACTTAATTACATAGACAAGAAGTGAAAAATATTTGTAAGCACAAAATTTAGAGCGAAGGAATTAAGAATATCAACTTATATGCAGTGAACTATCTCTGTCAGAAAAAATGATTAGATGCTCAATTACTTTACCTGTATTTCCTGAGCTATTACCTTCGGGAGTTGGCGGGTAAGTGGGTGGCACCGAAACAGCAGTTTTAGATTTACTGTTATTATAAAATCGGTACGTTTCAAACCTCAAGTTGCAGCTAGGATTCATGACTTGTCCTCCATTATTCCCAAGACACTTTGACTTGATATGTTCCAAAGCACCATCTAGACATTTTCGGCAATCAAGGCTGGACAGATTTGGAGTACATTGCGCAAGAGTATACAACGTTTTCAACTCTGAAGAGCTGGATACATTCTTTGTTTCAAAATTCTTCACTCCTATGGACTTGGGTGTCGCCGACACTAGATCATTCAGTGTATTCGGTAATAGCATATTGAAGCCAGCTCGTTGGTTGTCGAGCATAACCCCACCACATTGTGTATATATAGGTTGTGTGTCTAGGGTAGAGAAGAAAGAGCGATTGGAATAGCGAAGCATGCACATTGTGTATATATAGGTTGTGTGTCCTTTGAAGAGGAACACGTAGAGTTCATCAGTTCCTGGATTCCCTCATTGACGCATTCATGGCAGAGCTCAAGGGGGACATCACCCCGACACATGAAGAGGCCGTAGAAGGTGTGGGACTTGTTTCCGACGATGGTTCTGTAGAGTCCTTTGTTTTCGGTGATGTTCGATGAGAATGAGAGATTGTGAAAGAGACTTCTGAGGTTATTTAGGTAGGCATTGTTGGCCTCGGTGGTCGAGCAGTTCCAGTCTAGCAACTGTGTTTAACAAAAGAAACAAAATGTTCGGGATTTTAATTTTTAACTCAAGTCAATCTGGGCCTTCACTATTCAGATATACCCATTTAATCCTTAAAATAAGTAAAGTATTTCTCGATAAGAAAATAACCTAAATTAACTAAAAAATAAATTGGCAAAGATGTACCTTCTTTGACTTTAATCCGTATTTTTTTTTAAAAAAATTCAGTGGCAAGACTTTAAAGCTTACTCGTGTCTATCAATATAATTTAATGGCAAAGAATACACTTGGTAGTGCTCTTGGACACCACATCCTTAATGGACCCTCTAAGGTTGCTTTTCTGAGCTGGTGTCACTTAGTTTTCTTTTTTTTTTGTATTTATTTTATCTTTTTTGTTTTATTTCCATTTGTATAAAAAATCAATATAATTTAAGGGGTAATACAATCTTTGGTATATCAAATTTACTTTTATTTTGGTTTGATCCTCAAGATTGAAACTAGTAGTTTTGGTTTATCAAAGGGTAAAATTGTAAAGATCTTTATTAGATTATAGGGACTAATATTTTAAATAAAACAATGTTTAAGGAATCAACACTGGTTATTTTAAATTTGAGGGGCGTAAACCAAAATGAGGGCAAATTGAAGGATAAAAAATTGTATTAACTCAAATTTAAAATTGAACAAACATATAACCAAGCCACCCCCTCCAAGAAAAAAAAGAAGAAGCAAATTATAGTGAGTAATTAATTATGAAATATTTTGGGGGAAAATATAATGTAAAGAATGTAATGAGGGATTAAAGTTTAAGTAGAACACGGAAAGACGAAACATGAAACATGGTAGAAAGGTTTCCCTCTTAAAATAAAGACAAGGGATCAAAAAGCTACAATTGGTTGTTGGTTGATGTTGTAAACAGCCCATTCGGTAAGAAGAAAAACAAAAATTCAAATATCGTGAAATGAATTTATAAGAAGAGGTAAGAACCCTTTACTTTCAATAAGACTTGAAAGGAAAAATATTTTTCAATTAAATTAAAAAACAATGGACTAAATTGAGACTTGAAACATATATTTTAGTCTATATACAAATTAATTTATTTGCAATTCCATTATATAATGTTTTGTTTGAAATATATGTGAAGTGATGAAAATTTTGAATTATGTCTGCGTGGGGAGACTAATTACCTCCATATAGAAAGAAAATAAAAGAAAATCATTACAAGCAAAAATAAAAATGCTCATCCATAATCCAACGATGAAGGGAAGCCTACCCCTCGGATTTGGGGGTGCCAGCTGCCCATTGCAACTACCCCCTCTACCTCACAAATTTGGCGCTCTTCCCAAATATTTGTTTTATTGTTTCTTTAGATACTTATATTTTACGTAAAATAAGTAATAAAAAATGGTTATATGTACAATTTTTTTATGATTTTTAAAAATAAATGCATCAACCTCATTTTCAATATTAATGTGTTTATATTAGAAAATAATAAAAAAATTATAAACATAATTACTTTTTACTCATAATATATTAAAATATTACTCACGTAGAATTTAACTATAAAAAACAATAAAAAAACATTTGGGAATAACCCCAAAATTCGTCGGGGCAGAGGACTGGATCCCTCCTCCTCATCTCCTTTCCCTTTATTGTTTTGTTCTCGTCATGTGCGTAGAAAAGGGAAAAGAAAAGAAAAGCAAAAGAAATAGTGGCAGTACCTTCAGAGGTATAATCAGAGGGAGGCAGGTTGTCCTTATAATAAAATCGCTGTCTTGCAAATCTCAAATTGCAGCTTGGATTCAGAATTCTTCCACTGCTTGAAGTATTTTCTTTTGGAATACGTTCCAGCATGCCATACAGACACTCACTGCAGAGTTGTGGGGACAGATCCGGCGTGCATGTACAAGTGTGTACACCGATTCCGAACTACTCAAGTTTGCTTCTTTAGTTGCAAATTTCTTGGTACCCGATGACGTCGCCGCCGCCGCAGCCTCCGCCACTGCATCATTCAACGTATTATTTAATGCTATATAAGCCTTTGAACGATTAGCTCCCGTCTGCCCACTATCTGTTTGCGTTCTAACTCTGATCGTCCTCTGCAGCTACTTATATAATTACCACTTCTACATCTGAACCCTATCCCGCCCATGTCCTGCAGCGAGCTGTTAACGATAGGCAGTTGATGGAGGGTGGAGAAGAAAGAGCTGTTAGAATAGCGGACCAAGCACTGGTCGTACCAGATGACTGCCTCTTTGCTGTTGGGACACTCTGAGGCAATTCGACTTGTGGCGTCCTGGACGCAATTTTTACACACCTCCATGGGGACGTCCCCTCGGCACATGCACTCTCCATATGTGGCGTCGGCGTCAGTGCTGGAGGAGGTGTTGTAGAATTCAGGAGTCGAATCGGTGGCGGCTGCCTTGGAATACAAGGAAAGCAAAAGAGTGTTAAGGTTGAACTGGTAGGGGCTACTGGAAGTGAAGTTCTTATCGATTGTGCAGTTATGGTCATAGTAAGCAGGGACGTCTACTTCTGAAGAAGCCAAATTGAGGGAGGTGGTGAGAAGCAGAAAACAGGAGAGAAGTTTCAGAAACGGCACATCCATGTTGCTGCTGCCGCCCACTGCTTAAGCAAGTTTCTTGTAAATAATTGAAGTTAAAGAGAAAGCTCCCGAGAGAGAGAGAGGCACCATGAGACAAACGGGTGTGCATTCGGATTCTGTGATCAACAAAGGAAATGGAGCAGGGGAAAGTAATGGAGGTTCAGCTGAAGAGGAAGATGACATATTGGGCAGAAACATTAAGAAAATGTTACAGGATACTAGGATGGATGAGGCAGCCCATGAGACAAACACCAGTGTATACGGGATGGGTGATGCGATGATGGAGGACCAGCACCATAAAGCGGATAACCCAAGGCAAAAGGGTGAAGGGAAGGGAGGTAAGGCTCCATTTAGAACTCCAATTTCCTATAAAGCAAAACTAACAGGTGAAGCAGAAGTTTCTTTCGACAGGGATTTGGAAGTTCAGCTTAAGGAATGGATCAAAGAAGAAGAGGACATAGCTCCACTCTTATCGGAGGACCAGAAGAGAATAATGGATTCTCTATCGCATATTAACATGCCAGATGAACGCCTCAAAGATCTTTGCCGACCATGGAAGGATGCTCTCATCCTCACCCTTCTAGGAAGAAGAACTAATCTGAGCATAATGAAAGATAGAGTTTATTGGCCGCTGAAAAGTGATAATTTTGAACTCATTGATCTCTCCAACAATTATTTCATTTTTAGATCAAGTGACAGATCTCTAGCATCCAAGCTGCTCTTTGAAGGCCCCTGGATGATACAGGGGCATTATCTTGCTGTGCAGAGATGGAGTCCAAATTTCAACCCTTATTGTAATGCAGTGAAGAAAGTTGCCATTTGGGTTAGATTTCCCACGCTCCCAATGCACTTGTACTCAGAGGATTGCTTACTTGAGCTGGGTAACTTAATAGGTAGAGCACTCAAAGTTGATCTCAATACTCCAGCTCACAAAGATGCAAAAGATGTTTCTGTGGAGAAGGGCAAATTCGCTAGGGTTAGTGTGGAGGTATACTTAAATAAACAACTCCAATCACGTTTTGTTCTAAGGAGGAAGATCTTTACAGTGGAGTATGAGGGGCTTAACACAATTTGTTTTAAGTGTGGCCTATACGGTCAAAATCAGGAGCAATGTCAAAAGGAGGAACAAGCAAATACCTCCACGGCAAGCACGCAGCATATAAACAGTGAAGGGGTGTCGGTAAACCAGTCACCGAAGGTGAAGATGGAGGGAGAGAAGCATCCTTTGGTTAGTGTGCCGGGGGTATCCGTTGAAGAAGAATATGGAGACTGGATGAAGGTGAAATCTGGCCCACGTCAGCGACCTCACAAAGCTGGCATGGATAATAGTCAACAAAGTAAAGGAGGGGACCAGTCAACCAAACTAGACAACGAAAGAGGTTCTGGTTCAAGGTTTGATATTCTCCAAGAACAGGAAGAAGATGGTCCACCTGGAGAAAAAATGACCCCTTTCACCCAATCGGCTTCTACTGTGCAATGGCGCAGGAAAGGGGAAAAGCAAAGGTATCCAAACAAGATTAAGGAGCACGCTTTTGTGTTTAAAGGAGGGAATAGCACGGAGCACAAGGAAAAGGGACATACTACTTTGCAGGAAGAGATTATTAAAGATAATGACAATACGAGAAAGGGGAAAGGAAAGTCAAAAGTTGAAGCTAATGGAAATAATGTGCAGGACGAGTTAGCCTTCTCAATAGGAACTGAAGGAACAAATTACAATCATATAGGCACTCAAAAAAGTTTGGGCTCCACAAGAAAAAGGAACCCCATTTCTAGACCTAAAGTGCTCTCACCTATTATGAAGAAAAAACAAGTTGGCCGGTCCCACCAAATTGTTTTTGGAGCCTTGCATAGTGAAGAGCCTCTCAAGCTGGACCCAAGGTGTGAGCATGACGAGTCTGGATCTTCTAAACAAGCCCAAGTGAGTAACGCCTCTATCCCGCCAGTGCAAGTAGACGAGTCCGCCCAACAGCTTCAACACGTGACTAAAACGTGGGAATCTCATGCTGACCATCAAGGGCATGATCTTGGGCTTCACAGGATGGGCCCAGTTCCCAGCGCCAAGGTGGTCCAACAGCTACCCTTTGATGCTGGGCCATGTGTAGGAGCCATCGATCTCAAAATTCAAGCAGGCCGGGATCCATCTAAATTTTCCAGCAACAGTGATGCCATCATGGAGCCTTCGGAGCCCCTTAATCAATGGTACAAAACACAAGATGAAGATAAGGAAGACTTAAGAAACGAAGGAGAAGTTCTAGTTCTCTCTGAAGCTGTCCAGTAATCAACTTATGGTGTAGCAGGTTCTTTCTCCTTATGTCTCTATTTTTTATGAATATTTTATCCTGGAATTGTAGAGGTGCAGCCTCTAAAACTTTCACGGGTAGATTGAAGGATATCCTCAAAAGAAATAGTGTGGATTTATGCATCCTCAATGAAACGAGGGTTAGTGGTTTGAAGGCCGACCGAATAATAAAGAAATTGGGTTTTTCTAATTGGATTAGGATTGAGGCTACTGGTTTTGCTGGTGGTATTTGGCTCTTATGGAATCTTGAGGACTTCTCTGTGAATTATATGTCTTCGTCCACTCAAGCTCTTCATGTGAGGGTGAAAAATCATAAAAATTCTCGAGAATTCTTGCTCTCTTGTATCTATGCTGAACCTTGTAGCAAATTACGACAAAATCTTTAGCAGGATATTGTTGCTCGTAGTCATAACATTACGGAACCGTGGATTGTCATGGGTGATTTCAATGCCTATCTTTCATGTGAGGACAAACAAGGAGGCGCTGGACCAAAGAGCCTATCTATGAGGCAGTTTGGGGCATGTCTGCATCAGGCCCACTTGATTGTAATGGATCATGTTGGAGACCGGTTCACATGGGAAAGAGGACAACTTAAGGAAAGGATTGACTAGGCTTTTTCTAATTCAGAGTGGAGCCAGGCTTTTGCCTTCTCTAAAGTCCACCATCTCAATAAATTTGGGTCGGATCACAGGCCCATCTTTATTCGAAGTTCTCCTATTCTTCAAAATCACCGGCAAAAACCGCCTTTCCGGTGTCAAGCAGCTTGGTTTTTAGAAGACGGGTTTGTGGATATTGTTCAAAAGTGTTGGGCAAAGGAATCTTGGAATGAAAAAATCTCTTGCTTTACTACAGAGGCTGAGGAGTGGAATAGGAACAAGGTGGGAAATCTAAGCGTTAAAAAAAGGAACATCTTACACAGAATTGAAGGGATTGATAGGGTTCGAAGTCGAAGGGATAACCAACACTTAGCCCAGATTGAGAGAAAGCTTTGAAAGGATTACAACAAGGTGCTGGCCCAAGAAGAACTCCTTTGGTACCAAAAAGCCAGGTGTAATTGGCTTAAGTGGGGAGATAGAAATAGCAAATATTTTCATACTTCGGCTATTATCAAGAGGAACCGGAATAGAATTGAAGCTCTGAAGAATACAAATGGGAATTGGGAGTTTGAACTAAAGGCTTTGAAGAATATGGCTGTGAGTTATTATAAGGACTTGTTCGCCAGTGATCACCAGAGCGCCCTTCCTCTTAACACTAGATCAAAATTTCCCCCCTCAGTGATGTAGATCTATCCCTCTTATCCAAAGAGGTCACAAGGCAGGAAATCAAAGATGCCACTTTTGATCTTGGAGCATTCAAAGCCCCGGGGCCCGATGGCATCTATGCTGTTTTTTATTAGGAATATTGGCATTTGGTGGAAGAGTCCGTTATTCAGATGGTAAAAGATTTTTTCAAATTCCCCTCGCAAGTAAAGGACATCAATAACACCAACCTCGTTCTCATCCCCAAGGTGGATTCCCCTGAAACTATCAAGGATTTCAGACCAATTTCCCTTTTCAATGTTAGCTACAAGATCATTACCAAGATTATCAGTAACAGGCTAAAGTTTACGATTGGTAAAGTGGTAGGGCAACATCAATACAGTTTTATTGCGGGAAGGCAAAGCAGTGACAATATAATCATTGCCCAAGAGGTGATTCACTCTATGAAGTTAAAGAAGGGTAATGCAGGTTGGATGGCAATAAAGGTTGACTTGGAGAAAGCTTACGATCGGTTAGAATGGGCCTTCATTGAAGACACTCTTCTCTCTATGGGTATGGATGTGCATATATGTTCTGCAATTATGGCATGTATATCTAGCCCCTCTTTCCAGATATTATGGAATGGGGAAACTACTGATAAATTCACGGCATCCCGAGGTATTCGTCAAGGAGATCCCATTTCCCCTTATATTTTCACCTTGTGTATGGAACGGCTTGCCCATATCATAGAGGATGCAATAGATGAAGGATCATGGCGGCCAATCCAACTCACTAGGGGTGGACCTCAGTTATCCCATCTTTTTTTTGCTGATGATCTACTTCTTTTTGGAGAAGCTACGGAGGACCAAGCGGTCGAAATGATGAGGTGTTTAGAGAGGTTTTGTGATGTTTCAGGGCAGAAAATGAATAAAATAAAGATGAAGGTTTACTTCTCTAAAAATGTCCCTTTCTCCAAAGCCTATAGCCTCAGTCAACAGATGGGTATTGGGCTGACAGGCGACCTAAGGAAATACCTAGGCATTCCCCTCTTACACAAAAGGGCATCTTATGTCACTTTCGCTCCAATTGTGGAAAAGGCTCAACGGCATCTATCGGGATGAAAAAAAGGGTGCCTCACTTTGGCAGATAGAGCCACCCTTATTAGAGCAGTCTTATCCACCCTCCCCTCCTATCATATGCAAACAATGCTTCTTCCTAAAGGGCTAATCCAGGAGTTAGAAAAAAAGAGTAGAGGTTTTCTTTGGGGTGACACATTGGATACCAGGAAACTTCATTTGTTGCCGTAGGACCTAATCAATAAAGATAAGGCTGATGGAGGGCTATGGATTAAAAACCTAAGGCGACATAATGAAGCGTTTATTATGAAGCTTTGCTGGAATATCTCGACAAATGCTGACGCCCTGTCGGTTCGTGTGCTTAAATCTAAATACAAATGTGGTCATAACTTTATGCCGACAGTGAAGAAGAAGCGTAACTCCTCCCTTACGTGGCAAGGGATCTGTGCAGTTTGGAAAAAGTTCCGACGTGGTGTAGGAGTAAAGTTAGGAAATGGTGAGAAAGCGTCCTTTTGGTTTGACAACTGGGCTAAGATTAATTCCCCTCTAATTGATCTGTTTCCTGGCCGAGAAGCACTGGTAGATTGTAATACTACAGTCTCAGAATTTATTAATCCTAGGGGAGATTGGGATATTGGGAAGCTGAATAGGTGCCTCCTACCCCATATTGTTGAGTGGATTACGTGTGCACACCCACCTTGTGAGGAAAGAGGAGAAGACAAACACATATGGAAACCTGCTTCTGACGGTTATTTCTCTGTCAGATCTGCTTATAATTTTCTGTCTACAGGTAATCACCAGCGGGGGGACCCCTTCTGGAAAAAGCTATGGAGGTGGCCAGTACCAGAGAAGATAAAAACTTTTATGTGAATTTTTGCTCATGGGAGAACGCACACAGCTGATTCACGAGCCAGGAGGGGCCTGACGGATACAATGTTATGCCCCTTTGGATGCTACCAGGAAGAAACCCCTATACACATGTTGCGAGATTGCACAAATGCTCGAGAGCGGTGGTTAGCTTTGGTCAATCCCCTCTTCTGTGAGGATTTTTTCACCTTGCAAGGAGCGGATTGGGTAAAGTGGAATATGCAAGAGCAGGCGGGTCGGGATTTTACTAATTCAATACCATGGGGTACATTATATGGATATATGTGCTGGGATATCTGGGTAGATAGATGCAAAAAAAGTATTTGATGGGGATAATTGTTTTGACCCCACTAGTGCTCTATCTACCTTTTTTTAGGGCTTTTGGGGATCAATCTATCTTGGCGAATAGCCCCTTTTATGCAGGTAATCCCAGGAAGCAGCATGACGACACAACAAGCATGGTGGATTATTGTACTCTAGAGGTTGACGGATCTGTTCTCAGCTCGGGTCGAAGCGGATGTGGCGGGGCTCTACGTGCGAAAGATAACCGATGGATATGTGGATATAGCTGTAAGCTCTCTATGATTCCCCCAACCATAGCAGAGCTTATAGCCATTATTCATGGATTACAACTATGTTGGATACGGGGCTATAGAAATATCAGAGTTGTTACGGATTGTATTAAGGCTGTGAATCTTGTTGTTTGGGGGTGTGACATTAGGCATCCTTTCAAGGATATTATGGATGAAGCCCGGATGCCAGAAATTGGAACATTGGTTTTCACCCGGTCTTGAGAGATAACAATATATTAGCTGATAGGTTAGCTAATATGGCGCATGCCTTGGTAGGAAACTTTTGTATCTATGAGCTTCTACCGCCCTCTTTACAACAGTTGGTGGTGGATGGGGTGATTGTGTCCTCCGATTATGAGATGTAATGTTTTGATTAAGGAATAGATTCAGTATTATAATCAAAAAAAGAGAAAGCTCCCATGCGGTTCATGGTGTCTTTGGCTTTTAAATATTAAGAGCTATGATTAAAAGCAAAGGGAAAAATGGAATCAGAACGAAAAGGCATTAGAATAGAAGGTTATTAGAGAAGTGAGACGCTAAAGGGCCCCAATCCGTCTTTCACAAAACGGATCCAATGCATTCAAAAGCATTTGCCATGGAAAGCAGAAGAGGTCACCGATGTATTGCCTATATTTTTTGGTTCGGTCATTCTTTGGATTGTGAATAATTAATTATTTTTAGGGAGATTTATTATAGGGTCTTATGGAAGGAAGTTATTTATGAAAAGGTTCTAAAATGTTGTTAATGACAAGTCAAGAAGTACCATTAACAAATAGAGCAACTACTATCAACAACTCTTAAGACCTTTTTATAAATAACTTCCTTTCGTGGGACCCTACAATAAATCTCCCTTATTGTTACCATACGGACCCCTCCATCTCTATTGAAAGTAAAGTCATTCTTAATAGGATTTTCACGTTACGTGCTTTCCAATCATAATGGGGTCGCGACCCCATTTGGACGACTTTAGGCAACTTCCCTTTATTTTTCTACAACAAACATTTTTGTTCCTTTTCAAATTTTTTTTTGTTGGGAAATGAATGGAAGGAAGAAAATAAGTTATTGGATTCAAATCTAAATGGATCTGAATCATTTAATGGAAGGAAGAAAATCCAGTTGCAAGGCCTTCTATGGCCACACTTGTTTCGTATCATTCAATTTCCCTTTCCATGAGGATCTGCATTCAGAATTAAATTTGAAAGTGTAAATGTATGCTTTAGCCATCAAATCTTAAAAAAGATCTTGGAATTTCATTTTCTTTAACAAGCAAATAAAAATAAAATGCGAATCAAACAACTGATTATAAACATAATGCATTCAATGTTTGTGCGCTTTCAAAACAAAAAAAAATTTATTTCCAAACCAATCAAGATTCTTGAATCAATAAAAGAGTTAAGAGCCACCATGAGAAGAAATTAAAATGGTAATTTTAAATCAAACAAATAATAGAAGAACAAGAAGGAATATTAAGACAAGATTGAAATAAAAACATGATCGTTTCAAAATTCCTGCTTTTTTAATTAAGCAAATAATTAAAAAAAACCTTGATGAAAGCGAGAGTGTATAGCTTCCAGAAAAAAAAAAAAAAAAAGAGGAGGCCTACTGCGAATTGGAGAATTAAACTGAAGTATCTATAAAAAAATAATATTTAGTGAGAATGACCAAACTTTAAAAAATAAATTCAAAAATACGAAATAGTTTCCCTTATCCTGCTACCTTTCTTCTTGCTTTCTCTCCTCAATTTATTTAAAAAACAAATACAAATTTTTAAATTGCACATATTAAACTAAGAACGAACAAAAAAAAATAATTTTCTTGACTGCGGTTTATTTGGAAATTATAGATTTCGAAATCCATCTAGAAAAAAATAAAACTATTATGATAATAAAATTTAAAAATAAATCAATTTAATGGGCAGCACAAAATCTTTGCATTTCTCAAATAATTACATTCAAATTAAATTTTAAAAGAAAACAGTAATTCTTCATAAAATAGCAAATTTTTAATTCTGAAATCCAAGCGGAAAAAAGACAGAACAAAAAAGTCAAAATATTCGTTGACAATATAAAAAAAGTGATTAATTTGAAAATTATAGATTAAAAAATCTGTAAATTCTTTCTTTGTTGGCAATATCTTTAAACTCTCAAAACAATTATGGTGGAAATATCTTTAAACTCTAAAAAAATATGTTAAAATAAATTTTAAAACGAGGTAATACATCATAAAACTGCAAATTTTTTAATTCATTTACTTCTCAAATGAAATTTTAAAACAATGAATCATAAAACTGCCAAGTTTTAAATTTTTAAATCGAAATGAAAAAAAGCAGAGGAACAAAAAACATTTGTTGACAAAATAAAAACAGGAGATCAATTTGGAAATTACAGGTTTCGAAATCCATCAAGAAAATAATAAAATCGTTATGATAACAAACTTTAAAAATAAACTGAATTTAATGAGTAATAATTACTTTCAAATAAAATTTAAAACAAAACGGTAATGCATTATACAACTGAAAATTATCGATTTTTAAAACCAAGAGAAAAAAAGACAAGACGAAAGAGTCAAGATATTCGTTAACAAAATAAAAAAGGTGATTAATGTGAAAATTATAGATTTCGAAATCCATCAAAGAAATTTTTAAACCTATTTTTTATCTCTATATTTTACCCTAATTTGGGTTTTAATTCCTCAAACTCATTTTGCTGGAAACTATTGATCTCTATAATTTTGAAAACTCCTTATACTTTTGACCAATTTTTGTTTAGACCACTATTCTTTAAATGAATTTTGATTTTAGTCTTTATACTTTAATCTATAAAACATCCAAATCATTTTGAAACTATAAAGATCAAAATCATATATTTATAAAATACAAAATTTAAAATAAAAAACAAGAAATATTGAAACTACAAGGATATGTCATACAAAAATTACTTTCATGTTATCTTATCCAGTTATTAAATCATTTCACCATAAAATATTAAAATTATTATGATAATAAAATTTAAAAATATCAAATAAGAAAAGTCAAGTTAAATTTTAAAACAAAACGATAATTCAGTATACAACTGCAAAATTTTTAATTCTGAAATCCAAGGGAAAATTTTGATAAAAAAATGCAGGCGAAAAAAGGAACAAAAAAGTTAAAATATTCATTGACAAAATAAAAAACGTGATCAATATGAAAATTACAAATTTCGAAACCCATCAAAATTATAAAATTTGCTATAATAAAAATTAAAAAAGTAATATAATTTAATGAGAAGCGTAAAATATTAGTCAACTGTAAAAACAATTACATTCAAATAAAATTTAGGGAAAAAGCTATACATCACAAAACTGCAAATTTTAAATTTTTCATTAGTAAAAAAAGAAGACACAACAAAAAAGTCAAAATATTTGTTGGGAGAATTAAAAAGGGCGATTAATTTGAAAATTATATATTTCGAAATCCATCAATAAAAAATAAAATTATTAGCAAAAAAAATTCAAAAATTAAATAAATTTAAGGAGTAGCATCAAATATTTGGCACTTCTCAAATGAAAATTTAAACCAGAGAGGTAATGGATCATAACTGTAAATTTTTAAATTTAAAATCGAACTGAAAAAAGGGAAAAGACCAAAATATTGACACAATAAAAACAAAGATTTATATAAAAATTATAGATTTCGAAATCCAACAAGAAAGTAATAAACTTATTAGGATAATAAAATTTAAAAATCAAATCAATTTGATGAGTGCAATAAAAACTTTGACAACTCTTAAATAATTGCATTCAAATTAAATTTTAAAACAAAAAGGTTATGCGTCATAAAAATGAAATTTTTTAATTTTAAAACCAACTGAAAAAATTGATCAAAAATCAAGGAGAAAATAAGGGGGGGAAAATTCAAAGTATTCACTAGCATAATAAAAAAAGTGACAAATTTGAAAATTACTGATCTCAAAATCAATTAAAAATTATAAAAATTATTAATTACAATAAAATTTTAAAAAGTCATTGAATTTAATGTGTAGCATAAAATATTTGTTGTTGATACCTTATTTTGATGATAACAAAATAATTTCAAGAATTATAAAGCTTAAATTGTTGATGATTATGTGACTTTACTGAAATACTCGAGTTTTATCAAGTTTGTGTGAAAGTATTGAGGAATACTCGAGTTGTGTGTTTGAATACTCGAGTATCAAGGTTTTTCATACATTTAAAATCAATACTTTCAAGCAATACTTGAGTTTTTGTTGAAAGTGTTGACAATACTCGAGTTCTTGATTTCAATACTCGAGTATTGGAGGTTGAAAATGTTTATGAAATCCAACACTTCAAGAGAAAACTCGAGTACTATGATGAAGTGTTGTAAACACTCGAGTGATCACTTTGAACACTCGAGT
>JANTPZ010115140.1:0-17773 GCA_025593235.1 Vachellia pachyceras
TGAGCAATCGAGGTTTTGACAATATTCATTAATTGATGGCATTATGACTTAAGATTGAATTATGGGGATTTTTTAATTAATTGGTTTATACGTATATAATGCAGTTTGTATCTCATTGATCTCTGTTGTTTAAACGTCAAATTTAATACTCAAGATTATGTAATTAGTGGCACAACCTCAAGGTATTCTGAGGAGCTTTAGTGTCTCTAGATAATTAATTAGCATATTAATTTAACAAGATTAAGGGAAAATGGTTTTGTCATTCTAATCTAGATCAAAAGCATTATCTAAAATGTTCTATATTTTTCTTTTCTTTTCAATCAGATTGGAATACACTAAAGTGTGAATAAGAAAATGAAGTAACGTCAAAGATGCTTCCTAAGAATTATGACTCTACCCTCATTGCCTTCCAACATTATTATATTGTATCAAAGAACTAATTGTTTTCTCAAATTATCTAACAACCAAAGAGGTGTTTAAATGCTTAGCCACTTCCAAAAACAATGTCAATCAACATTGCTTAATGAATCAATCACAACACTCAATCTAGAATAATATCATGTCAAGATTAAAATGGAGCTAGTCTAAATCAAGAAGATAATCTCTGAGTAAATGCAAACCAATCACGTTGTGTAAAATAATGGAGAAAGGAATTACTGAATTAGGTATGAGATCTCATACAAGCTTACAGTTCAACTTCAGAAATATGAATCAAAAAAGTATTCATTAAATACAAGGAACTCCCTATTAGGTGTGGCTCGGGCTCAGCCATAACTTCTGGAAAAGCTTGAGACTCAGCCAAACATGTTGAACTCCACAGTGGTAGCAACGAACATGGGTTGGACTCCAAGTATCATCATGGCTGACGTTGGGTTCTGGAATGAGATGAAGGAGAGAGTGACAGGACTGAGACGCAGGGAAGGTGAAGACTGCTGGTGGTGGACAAAGAAGATGAACTGGAATGAGACGGAGGTAAAGAGGATGAATGAGTGGAATGATGAAGGAGAGGGAGTGAAATCGTTGCGGAGGGATGAGATCTAGAATATGGATCTGTTATCATGGAAGGGAGAGGTGATGAAAATGGACAACGGATCTACGATGGAAGAATAGAGATGAACTCAAGAGAAAAATGGAATGATAGATGGGATGGTTGTGACCGAAGGTGATAGAGTGAAGGGGGTGAGATAATGGAAGAGGCGGAGAAGACGAGTTTCTGGAGCAAATGGAGTGGATGTGTGGGTAGCTGGAGTCTTCTCTCTTTTTATTAGAATAAATTCCCCTGGTAAAGTGAATGGGTTGTCAAACAAGAAAAGCAATGACGTGATGGATGAAGGTATGAGATAGGGGATTTTTTTTTGTTATTACCAGCTGGTTACTTTCTTGCTTCCTCATTTTCGGTGCAAGAGCGAAACTAGAACGAAACTGGAACCATGAGAGCAGCTGAGTCCTACTTCGTTTTCCCTTAACTAATTCTGTTCCCATTTAGTTTCCTTCTAGCTATTTGATCAATTGTGCGTTTGAGCTGTTCACTCTCATTCCCCCTTTTTTAGTAACTATCCTCCAAATTTATCCTGCTTGTTATAGCTGTACGGACGTTAGATTTCGTTGGCTTCAGCCAAGAAGTTTGTTGGCTGAAACATGTGGCACAGAGAGCATTTGATCTTCAGCATTAATTCCCTAATATCCTACATATTAACACAAACATGATATAATCTTGTGCATTTGGAATAATAGGCATTTTAGTCAAGGAGTGATTCAAGAAATGATAAAATATCTCAAACTTAGCATTAATTCCTTTAATCTCTTATTAGCATAAATATACTCTAATTGAATCATTTAAGCTCAAATAACATACTAAGAGGTCAATATTAAGCGAATTTTCTTCATACAAAATATGGATATATCACTCATACAAATATATATACATATATAATAATATGCATCGTATGATCTAATCATAAGAAGCATAAAATATGATATAATATGGCTCACCTAACTTATACATCTTAAGCCATGAGATGAACTCAATAATAAGAAATGTTTAAAGATTGGGAAAATTACAACCCTTTGTAAACAATAATAATCTCAAACCTATCAGATGACCTCTGTAATAAAAAATGATTAAAGATTGAGATCCCATACATTATGAAAAGTTGCAATATGAGAAATTATAACTCATACACTATGAGAGATAATTTAGCATATAATAAAAGAGTCACATGGAATTAAGATGATATCCCATACATTATGAAAAGTAACAATATGAGATACTATAACTCATACACTATGAGAGAAAATTTCCCATATAATAAAAAGAGTAACATGAAAGATGATATTTGACAATATGAGATATTATAACCCATACACTATGAGAATAGGAATAGATGTTGAATGAGCAGGTAGACGAGTTCGGATGAAAGGAAGTCAAGAAGGGCGGGAGACTGAGAGGATATGGAGGTTGCCATCTCCTTTTAGTATATGAGGATGATGATCAGTTTTTTCCTTTTCTGAGTCTCGGATGTGAATGTAAGGTGTGAGAGCAGTAAACACACAGTAGGAAAGAGCATTTAAATACACCTGAAGGGTTTTGGGTATGCGCCGCGCAGGAGGGAGGGATGAGGCTTTGAGTTTTGACGCCCTCAAGTCAAAAGCTAATGCACAAAATTGCTTGCTTCTTCTTTTTGTAATCTTTTTATCTTTTAGTTTGCTAAGATTTTCTCTATGCGTCACTTCGTCAAAATAGAAAGATAAAAATAAAAACAAAACTAAATCCCAAAAATTATTATTATCTACAATAAATAGAATATGAAATTATTCCACAACCCATAAGGTGTTCCTGAAGGAGTGAGTTGTGAAATTATTCCACAACCCTTAAGATGGTCAATGAACTCTTGGCTCAAATATTCACCTCCTCAATCCGGTTGAAGGGTTTCAATTGTCTTGCCTAGTTGGTTTTGGACTTCATTTTGGAATGGTTTGAACATTTCAAAACATTCATATTTATGTTTCATTATATAGACATAATCATATCTACTAAAATCATCTATAAAAGTAATGAAGTACATATAACCTCCTCTTGCAGGTGTGTTTAGTGGTCCACAACCATCTGTATGTATGAGTCCTAATAAATATGTGGCCCTTTTACTATGCCCAGTAAAAGGTGCCTTAGTTATCTTTTAGCATAAATAAGATTCACATGTGTCAATCAATTGAAAATTAAATGAGTTAAGAAATCCATCTTGATGGAGTTTAGAAATGTGTTTCTCATTTATATGCCATAGGTGACAATGTCATTGATACGTTGGATTCAAATAATTTAATTTAATCCTTTTGACATTTATGTTATAGATATTTCCATTATTAGAATATCATACTGGGCATAACTAATTCATAACTGCTTACAGCTAAAGCAGCAACTCTTTTGCCTTAATGGTCTTATACCTCTTTTGCCTTGCTTGTTACTAGAACATTTCCTTAAGATAAACAATCATCTTATAAGCCTCCATGTGTTCTAGATCTCTTCAGATCTCTGAAATCATGGTGGCAAGCATCAAACATCCCACATCTACAGAGTCATCCTTATTCTTCGTATAAGCATCTTTCTTAGCTCTTGGGACAAAAAAGTTAGTGATAAAAAAGAGTACACAATGTTTACTCTTTCTAATGACATTATGTAACACCTCACCTTTAGACATTATCTTCATTATAAACCATTATTGAACCTCTCAAACACTTCCCTTTACTCAAAGTAGGATAAAAAAATGAAATTCCAATGTTTTCCATGATTTACTATTCATTTGGTCAAAATTCTAGATTTTTTAAGCCAGCTTTAAAATTCATAGCTATTTCTAAAAAAATTGAAATTTAGTGCTTCAAGTCTCTAAATGAAGCTTATACATTTATTTATAGGGAAAAATACTCACTTATCCAAACACTTTTCCAGTTAATTTATTGCATAAAGATGCACTATTCATATGATCATTTTTCAATTTCCCCTGTTTCTCTCTCAAATTTGGAAGACCATAACTTTCTGTATAGATTCCAAATTTAGTAATCTTGGTCTTGTTTTAAAGCTTATCATATGACTTTGTTTTTGAAAAATTTAAGATTAATTGGACTTTATTTACCATTTTTCCCTGTAGCACAAAGTTGATGATTTATCATAGGTGTTGGACCTATTTAAACCATTTTCTTGTTCAAACTAGCTCATTTACACATGGTCCTTCACATACTCACAAATATAAGTTTATATAACACATGAGTTCCAAAACACTTCAAAATATACATGACATAAACATCAAGTAACTCTACAAACAAAAAGAGCACATATAGCTTCCTTAAGTCTTCCCTCACCTTGCCTTTGCCCTTACTTGAGTTTGAACCTAAAATGGATATTTTGAAATAATGAGATTTTAAAGAAATCCCAATAGCAAAAACTCTAACACATTCACCAAAATGCATGACAATCATTCATAATTTGATTTCATATGCATGAACATGTGATATTCTAAATTTTCTAACACTTTGCATGCGGCTAAAGCATGCTAAAAACATATCATCACATATTCAAACATCACAAATTTTTCATACAATAAAGCAAAAATCACAAACAATCATCAATGAAACATTTAGTGTAAGGTTAGTAGCTTTTTCTACCTTTACTCCTTAACTTTGTTTTGCACTTAAAAGCTTTCCTTTGTGTTCTTCCAAAATGTTCCCTTGACAATTCACTTTCCTACACATAATATTATGCAATGGACATTAATAACAAGCCATTATCAAGTCTTGAAACACATTAAAACCATGCAAAACTCTTCTTGAAGTTTAAGAGCCCTTATGCCCTTAAACTTGTCAAAATTAATTCCATTGCTTCCAAAATCATTTTCCAACTTCAACCCTACACAATTTTTCATTCTAAAGCCAATGGAACCATCAAAATAATCAAAACACACTCCTTCCCCAAGTTACAGATCTGAACAAAAATATTCATGCATAAGAACAAAGTGATTTTTCAAACTTCCATTGCATGTAATTGCATATTCTTGATCCCAAACCACTTGCCATGCATTATTTGACATTAAATACACCTCAATTATACAAAAGGGAAAACCTGCAGCACCTTCCCCTAGGGTTTGAAAATCCAAAAATTCCAAATACAGCAACAATCAACACAAACTATACACCAATCAACTCCTTAGCTTACACAGAGTTGTTTGGTACCAATTATTTGATCTAAATCCCTCTCTTTCTTATTTTCTCTCTAAAAAACCTAAATTTTCAGTAGCCTAAAATCAACATAAACCAAGAAACTAAACCGATAGAAGTGAAGATGAAGTTCCAAGAAGTAAGAATAAGTGAAAGATTTCATCAAAACTCAACTTTACCTTGGATTTTTGGGGCCTTTTCTCTTCTTCAATGGCTGCTCCTCTTCACACGTCTCTTCTCTCTATTTTTAGTTGGTTTTCATGAAAATAGTGGGTTGTAAGTGCTGAAGAAAGATTACTTAAAGTTAAGACAAGTTGATCCAAGGGCTAGGATGATCACATAACCATGTGGGGTTGCTTTGAGAATACTTGCAAAACTTAGATAGTTCTAAAAGAGAGAAATAAATTCATTTTCGTGCAAACTCTCCTTCACCACTCTTAAGGAAGTAAGAAAGTAATACTTCTCAAACTTTTCCATAAATTCCTCCCAAGTAATCTCAACATCGTCTAATTTTGTGATCTCCCACCATTCCTACGCTATCTTATGCAATAGCTTCTTGGCAACTACTTAAAAGTGAGAAACTCACTCTTCTTCACCACTCTAAAGGAAGTAAGGAAGTAATACTGCTCAAACTTTTTCATAGATTCCTCCCAAGTAATATCAACATCATCTAATTTTGTGATCTCCCACTATTCCTACGCTGTCTTATGCAATAGCTTCTTAGCAACTAGCACCTTTTATTCAAAGCTGATGTCCATGACCATGAAAATCTTTTTAAGGCTCTCTAACCATGTTAGTGCTTCCACCGCATCTAACTATCCCTTAAACATCGAAGGGTTAAATTTCCTGAAGCTAGCCCAAACATCAACAATGGATATGGTTCAGGGCTGAGAATGGGAACTACTACCACCTGTAGACTCTATACCTCTACTGTTGCCACCCTTAGATTTGTGGTAACTAGGAATTCACTTATGTCCATCACCTTGACCTCTCATTACTGCAAATTCATCTTCATACTTTTTTACTGTTTTATTGAGGTTTAGAACCAAATCTGTAACTCTAGTAAGATCACATTTCCATCTTGACAAGGAGGACCATTCTGATGAGGAACGGGAGTAGAATTAGTTCGTCAAGTGTTCACTATTCTCCCCTCCTGATGAACACTATAAGGTTATCAAATGTGTTAATCAATTAAGCAAAATGACTATAACTCTAAATAAAAGGAAGTACATATGCTATGTTATTTAATTTGGCATGCCCTTTAAGAGTATAAAGAAATCAAACTCAACGAAAATTTTCAAAATGAGGGAATAAACTAGCCACAGAATGTTGTGGCTTTAATACAAAAAATGTAACACCCCAAATTTTCAAATGAATGCTTAACGAAATTTCTCCATGTATGGATAATGAGGATTCCCAATTTCAATTTATTAAAATATAACATCAATCCAACCAAAATACATATCACCAGTATCAATTTAAATCCTCCCAAAATATCATAGTAAATATAATAAAATGAGAAAGTTTTAGAGTTTCGGCAATTTAAAATTATAGCATGCGCTTAAGAGCGCAAGAGAACCAACAAGGCTCATTCCATAGAGGCTTTCCTTTGCTACCTAATAAAACAATCACCTAAAAAATGTTAATATAATGGGGTGAGATCCCATACCTCGGTAACTATTGAAAGTTTCTACCACACACAAGCAGATGTCATTAATTTATAAGAAGAATTGAGTTACAAATACATTTATATATATAATGATCATAACGTAAAACGCATTTCACACAAATTCCTGATTATGTAACTCAATATCATCATAACAAATAATGTATAATAATGCAATATGCAACCTCCCTTATAATTGGATTATTTCAAACTCACGATTTTTTTAAGTTACACCTTGCCAAAGTTATTGAGCTCAAGTCTGGACTATGACTCCCCTCCTTTTAAGAAAACCAAGGAGGCGTCACATGTCCCACAGTTCTAATACAATCCTGGCAAAAGGAAAAACAAGGTAAAGGGGCCCTGACCAATATCATCCACTATGCACCGATTTGAGGGTGTTGGAACCCCTTTACTTGAAAACTTAACATTTTTTTTTTAAAATTTACCAAAACCTCTTTGGTTAAAACCAAACCTTTTTCAATGCATGGTTAACTTACTTAGCACCTTAACGTTGGTTTAGGCATGCATTGTGTAACAGACCTTAACTAACCCCTTTAGCTTCACTTTATATCAATATGTAACCATTCTTGGGCCTTGAATATCTTAAAAAGACTAAAGAATTGAAATCTGAAATTTTCCTTCTTTAAGGTTACTATTCACAGAATTTTGGCCCAACTTTAAAAATTCATAACTAATTCTAGAAAAATCGAAATTGAGTGGTTCCAATTTCTATTTGAAGCTTATAAGATCCTCTACATGGAAAAATCATGAGGTCAGAAACTTGCCCAATTGATAGAGTTTATTGCGTGAAAAACTACTGTTCATTTGGTAATTTTTCATTTTCCCAGGTTTTCCCATAATTTTTCTTCAAACTTTGGGAAATCATATCTTTGCTTATAAAACTCCAAATCCAGTCTTCTTTGGCTTGTTTCAAAGCTTGTTATATGATCTATTTTTCTAGAACATTTTAGCTCATCTAGAGTTCATTTGCCTTATTTCACATCAGCCCAAAGTTGTGGTTTTGACCAACCTTGCAACAACTTTTTTGAAAAATCACAACTTTCTTTTCTTCCCCTTTTGGCATGCTTTTCTTTTTACTTCTTTTACTCTTGGTGAACATGCATTCATAGATATGTAAAGCATGCATTCACATCACTTTGACTAGCATCCATGTTGAGGTTTAATTTACAAAACCACATACAAACTTGATCTTCAAGTAGCATTGAAATACATAATAAAAACATCATCATGGTGCCAATTAAACTTGCTTCAAGCATCATTAATCTTGTCCTTACCCTTATAGGAGCTTCCACCTAGAAGAAGAGTTAGTGGGAAAGAATGAGATTTCAAAGAAATCCCAATAGCAAAACTTTCTAACATCTTTAATAAAATGCATGACATCATTTAGAAGTAAGTGTGAACGCATAATAAAATGAATGTGCAACATGAGACAAGTATATGCATATGGCCATAACACACCAAGCACATATTCACACTTTCATTTTCATATCATAAGTCATGCACAATTCAAAACAATTTCACAACAATTTAATTAAAGTTAGAAGGTCTTGCTACCTTAATTCCTTAATTTTCTTTGATTTCTAAAGCTTCCTTGATGACTCTTTCCAATAGGCTTCTTGAGTTCTTAACTTCCTAAACAACATTTAAAAGTATAATCATCATTCTCAAGTCATAAACTAGTTAAGAGAATCACCAAAAACGCATTATAACTTCCCTTGAACTTTTATAGAATTCTAGAGCTTGGAAACTTGTCTTAATGATTTCTAATGCTTCCCAAAAATTGTGCTCACTTTTACCCTACACAAAATCTCATTTTAAAGCCATTGGAAGCATTGAAATCATCAAAATCCAGCTCCTTCCCCACAATCACAGATCTGGATGAAAATTCCCAAAAGAAGAGAAAAATGATTTTTTTTTCAAACTTTCAACTTATACAATCACATATTCTTGTTCCCAAACTCATCTCCATGGATTATATAGCTTGAATGCAACTCTCCTACATCCATTAAAAATTTTGGTAGTACCTCCCCTTAGGGTTTTCCATTCCAAAATTTACAAAACAACAAAACAACTGCCAACAATCACAATATACATATATATACACACACCAATCTACTCCTTACAACACAAGGAGTGTTTTGCACATGATCATTGGCTCTGAATCCCTCTCTTTCTCCTCTTGACCTCAAGAACACAAACTTTGAATCTTGAAAAAGAGAAGTCTAACCAAGATTTCAAGCCAATAGAAAGGAAGAGGGAGATTTCAAGCCCATAGAAAGGAAGAGGGAGTTGCAAGCTTCAAGAAAAGGTATGTGGTTGGGTGCTTGAGATTGTTACCTTGTGTTTTGTGGAGCTTTTCTCCTCTTTGTGCTGCAGCAAAAATGGTGTCCTATCTCTCTCTTGGGGGTGCAGATTTTCGTCCAAAATGATAGTGAAGAGGAGGAATTGTTTCTTTAATTTATTTGCCACATTAAGATCAAAAGCCAAGATTTAATCTTGCTTTACAAGACTTGATCTAATGGTTACAATGTCAACAACACATATAACACCTTCCACATTCTCATTGGTTTCCATAAAGGTGTCATATTTGGGGCTAAAAATCTGGTTGGGGGTTTGGTTACACTAACCAAACCGGTTGCCATTCGGTTACTTCTACTGATTACACTTTATCGATAAACATAACTTTATTCCGGTAAATTTTTCTCCTCTTTTCTAGAGATGTTTTTATCCTCTTTTAATCTCTATATTTTCCTAGTAATTATGGCAAAATCATTATCCCAAAAGTACCTCTGAAACTCATCCAAAATTAATAGGGTAATTTTGTCTTGTCAAAAACTCTTGAAAACGTACAATCGGAGGGCAAAATATTTTTAGGGCATTAAAAATTACTACAATTTTCACTGATGCTCTAGCTCTTTTCCTTTCCTCAATTTGCCCTTTGGGATGTCTAAAATTAATTTTTGAATAAAATTATATTTCCAAGGTTTTCGGGTCCTTTTCATTTTAATCAGGAAATTCGTCTCTATCGTACACAAGATAATAATTTTATAAATTACTACAAAATTCACTTTATTTTTCCATAATCTAGACTTAACTGATTGGGGTCTCTAGATACTTCAAATAATTATTTATTTGCTTTCTGCACTTCAAAATTCCATAGACAGAAATCTAGTTCGAATATGGAAAATCCGTGAATTACGGTTATGAACATTAAGTTGTACTCTATCTATTGGGCATCTATGGATTTTGGTCAAGTGTTGAATTTGACTTTGACCTTGTCAAATGACCAAAATGCCCTTCAATTTTCTCTTATTTACCATTTTGCCCTTACTTTCACTAATCTTTCATAATTCCCATTTTACCCTTACTTTTTATACTTAAAAACCTTTTAGGTCCTTAATCTTTTTATCTAATGACAAATGGGTCCTTCCCAGAAGGTCACCCATCTTGACATTAATCCTGGACGAGCACGCTTAACTGCGGAGTTCTTATAAGATTTCACCCGCTAGGCCGTGTCTAACTTTGCGTTCTCCAGCCCATCGGCATCATCTTTTTCCATGCTTTCTATTTATGGGCTCTAACTTAACTTTTGACTACTAGTTTGGCCATTTTTATCCAATGCCCATATTGCCCTTAGTCTTTATACTTAATGACATTTATGTTCTTGGCTTATATATTTAGAAATTTCAAAGCATTAGGACTAACTTACTCGTAGTCTTTCTGGTCCACTGGCTTCCTCTCTTTTTGTACTTTATTTCTCTGGGCCTTTTCTCATCTCATAGCTATCAGTTTAACTTATATTTCAATTTACAGAAAAGGGTGGATATTATACATTGACATACATTTTCTAAGTAGATGTTTATGGTTACATAACTACATCATTATCCAAAATAAAGTTCCAACCATGACATTCAAAATTCCATAAGCAAGAACATCATCTTCAATCACCAATAACTTTACTCGTACCCTTGCCTAAGCTTGCACCTACATGGTTAGTTGGGGGATAATGAGATTTATGAAAATCTCAATAGCAAAACTAACTAACAAAACTTGTGAATGTGCATAACATACTTTCAAATTGTGCGTATAATCAAATCATATGTGACATATTCAAATGACATATTATCATGCATATGGCCATAGCAATTAAGGTTACATATCATACACATAACAACAAGTTCATTCATCATAAACTATTGCACTGTTCACAACAACTTCATAAAATGTTTAAGAGTAGTTAATAGTCTTGCTACCTCTTTGCCTTAGTTTTCCTTTTCACTTGGAATTCTCATGACTAGCCTTCCAAATGTGCTCTTTGAATTCTCATCTTCCTCAACATGATACAATAACATATCCATCATTCTCATATCATTAATCATGCAAGAAATCACTAAAACGTAATAAAATTCCTTCTTGCTTTTTTAAGACTCTTACAACTTCCAAACTTGATTTTATTATTTCTAATGCTTCCCAAATCCATTTCTCACTTATACCCTACACAATTTTGCCTTCTAAACCCAATGGAAGCATCAAAATCATCAAAATCCAGCTCCTTCCACACTATTACTGTAACCACCTCTTTTTTAAACTCAAATAATAGCTCTTTAAATATATGTAAGTCAACATAGAGCTATATCCAATAAGTCAATTAGCAAGTCTATTAGGATTATGAAGAGTTCTCGTTTTTATCAAAATGATAGCTTGATATCTCTAAGCATAAATTTGTGAATGCATCATAAAATCATTAAATATAAAAGGCATGAGCCTCAACATTATGAATAATACAGTTAAAATCAGAGTTCGCAAAATGAGCACTATAGATGGCAATATACTTCAATTAGCACATAAAATAACAAAGGAGACTTTACAAAGATATGCTGAGATATCTAAGCCCCTGCAGTTCTCCCCGACGTACCAGCACCGAAACTATTCCCTAAAAATGTTAAGAACAACGGGATAAGACAACGACCTCCGTAACCAAATTCCAACTCATCGTACATACCGACGGGTGCTAAATAGGGTTAAATAGGATAAAATAAAATAGAGATGCACATCACGTTGTAAATAAATCATTTAATTCTCTTCCATAACAAACCATCACTTCATTACTAAATGTTATCCGTTTCGGTGCAGCCATAGCCACCTAACGGTCCTACTCACGTGGATGCAGCCATGACTACCCACCAATATCTCAGCAATCAAATATAATCTGTTTCGATGCAGCTGTATTCACCTAACAGTGTTGGTCCTGTGGATGCAGCTGTAGCCACCCACCAATATCTCAATAATCATATATGACCTGTTTTGGTGCAGCTGTAGCCACCTAACATGTTGCTTCTGTGGAAGCAGCTGTAGCTACCTACCAATGCTTCCATAACCATATCCATCTATTTCGGTGCAGCCGTAGCGACCTCACGGTCTGCTTCGGTGCAACCGTAGCCACCTCATGGTTTTGTGCATGTGGATGCAGTCGTAGCCACCCACCAGCATCTTATGTATCAAATATGGTCCTTTTCGATGCATCCGTAGCCATGTAACAATATTTCTCTCTTGGATGCAGCCGTAGCCATCCATAAATTTCCTTTTTTATAAATATATTTTTCCAAAAATCACCAGTTACACTAAACATTTTTCTAAAAGAAAATCCATATATCATTTCATCGGAGCATAATATCAAATTAACTCAAGGCAAACATCAATATCTATGATAAGTGGAAAGTGGTTACCTCTCGTCAAGCAAAGATAACACTATCACAACAGAAATCCCTGTGCTCAAAACCAACAATTTTTCACAATTAATCTTCATAATTCAACGTTACCACACTTTATTTAATAACTAATTTAGGTGGTAAAAATAACAACTTAGTGACTTAAATCCCTCTAGAATTTCTAATACCGCAATAGGCTACCACTAGATATATATGTATACACATATATATTTAAATCCAAAATTATATTCATTCTAGAACTTAAAAATACTCATAAAACAAAATTCTTAATAATTTCTTAAATATCTCATTTTATCAAAATCCTCATATACCTTAATATATTTTAAAAATATTACTATCTCAATACTAAAAATAATGTCACACTAAAAAATTCCAACTTTAAAATTTTAAATCCTCAAATAAAATATTTAACTCATAAATAAAATTATTATTATCTCCAGCAATGTCAACTAAAATACTTAAGCTATTATAGATTTACTATTACCTCCAAAATATCAAATAACATATTTAACTCAACTTTAATAAGTCAAGTATCCTATATATTGGAAACCATATACATTAATAAAATAGATAATTAATTTCTAAAAGAATTTAGATATCAATAAGTAATTCTACCCATGTAGAAATTAATAATAAAAATCACTTTACTAATATAAGATTTTCTACTAATAAAATTCCAAGAGGAAAATATCTAAATTCAAAAATATCCTCCAACCAACATAATATTACTATCGTTAAACAGAGAAAAATATTTAGAATAACTCTTATAAAGGAAGTTTATTGAAAATAAATCATTTTACTTACCTAAATAATCCCAGAAGTGGAACCTTGAGACTAAAAACATTTCTCTCTTTTCTACGTCTCTCTCCAATGCCCTCCTCCCTCTCTCTCCTCACTCTCACGTTGCTGCCTCTGTCTTGGTGTGTGTGGGTGTGAATGTGTGTGTGTGGAGATTGCATGTGGGGTATTTATAACCCCCACCATTGGACACCTCACCACTCTCTGTTTTTTTTTATTTTTTTTCCTTTTTCTTGTTCTTCACTCCATCTCTTCCCCACACTCTTCTTTTTCTCTTTTCTTCTACGCCAACCCTCTGGCACTCTCTCTTTTTATTTTTTTCCCTTCTCCTTCAATCAATTACTCCATTCCTCCAACTGCATACACGCAAACCTTTGTCTCTCCATTTTTTTTGCCATGATCAGAGTTACAGTTACAGAACTTGGATGAAAATCACACATGCGAGGAAAAAAAGTTTTTCAAGCTTTCATGATATATAGGGACTTATTCTTGATCCCAAACCACTTTTCATGTATTATTTAGCTTGAAAACAACACTTCCTCATGAAATAGAAAATTGGACAGATCTCCCCTTAAACTTTGAGTTTCCAAAAATTTATACAACAACTAAACCAAACCAATATATACACCAATATACTCCTTATCATGCAAGGAGTGTTTTACAACCAATTATTTCCTCAATATCCCTCTCTTTCTCATTTTCATACTCAAGAACACTAACTTTCAATCTTGTAAAATAGAGGTTTAATCAAGAAACTAATCCATGGAAAAGGTAGAGGAGGTTGCAAGGATTAAGAAAACGTACAGGTTTGGTTGGTTTAGCTTCTTACCTTGTATTTTCTTGAAGCTTTTTCCTCCTCTTGTGTCCATGAATGGCGTCTTCTTTCTCTCTTCCTTGGGATGAAAATGACGACACCAAATGGAGGAGGAAGAGAAGATATTTGTCTTAATATAAATCCCTTCACAAAACTTGTATGGTTGAGATTTAAACTTAATAATCAAGTTTAATCCAAGGGCTTGAATTTCACCACCTTGACAACACTTGCTTGTTTATAATTGGTTGCAAAAAAGTAGTCATAACTGAGAGTAACTGGCTTCTAGAAGCTTAGTCACTCTAACTGAACCGGTTACCATTCGGTTACTTCATCCGGTTACAATTTATACCGGTAAAAGTAACTTTATTCTGGTAAATCTTTCTCTACTTTTCTGGAGATGTTTTCTCCCTCTTTTAATCTCCATATTTTCCTTACTCATATGAAAAAATATTCATCCTAAAAATACCCCTGAAAAATGTCCAAATTCAACAGGGTCATTATACCCTGTCAAACCCTTGAAAACGGGCTACCGACGGGCAATTTAGTTTTAGGGCATTAAAAATTACTATAATTTTTACTAATACTCTAGCCCTTTTCCTTTCCTCAATTTGGCCTTTGGATTGTCTGAAATTAATTTTTGAAGAAAATTATATTTTCAGGTTTTTCGGGTCTTTTTCCTTCCAATCTGGGAATTCACCTTTATCGTATACTGGGCAACAATTTTATAAAATACTATAAAATTCACTTTATTTTTCTATGTTCTGAGTTTAACTGATTGAGATCTCTTGATACCTCAAATAATTATTTTCTGTTTTCTGCCCTTCAAAATTCTATAGACAGAAATTTGAGTTGAAACTTAGAGATTCAGAACCCACAGCGTTGTTTACTGAGTTCTGCTCTATCAATTGGGCAAATGTGAATTTTTCTGATATTTTGGTCATCCTTTGGCTTTGACTTTGAATTTTTCAAATGACCAAAATACCCTTACATTTTCTCTTAATTACCAAAATGCCCTTACTTTTACTAATCTTTCAAAATACCAAGGTTGCCCTTGAGTTTTATACCCTTAACCTTTTTGTTTAATGACATTTGGGTCCTTTCCAGGGGCCACTCATCTTGTCATTACTACAGGGGCCACTCATCTTGTCATTACTACATGCATCAACCAGTCCTAGTATAACCATACTGGAAATTAGAATGACAATAGTGTCTATCTAAGAATTTAACTTTTCTAGCAATACAACAATAACAACAACAACAAAGCTTTGTCCCACTAGGTGGGGTCGGTTACGTAGATCTCATGATGCCATTATACTCTATCATAGATCATATCCCTAGATAGATTATTAACCAAATATATTTCTCTATAACCCCTTTGACAGTGTGTGTCAGCCTTCCTTTACCGTTTTTCAGATAACTCCACAATGCTTAATCCATGAATTCTTTTCACTTTGATGTCAGAAACAAGAAAATGGATCCGTTGGATTGGCGCAACAATTAGTAAAGAAAGGAAATAATATTAAAGTAGACTATGACACATGAATTCCAAACTCTATATATTTACCAAGTTCTTTGTTCAAAGACTATACAGAGACTAAAAAAATACTTATCATCAGAAAAATGAAAGCCTTATCACTTGGTTACAGAGTGATTCTTCAGAATAATAAGCCCTATATAGCAATGATCTTCATACAGTTTGTGTATGCAGGCATGGCTTTGCTCTCTAAGGCTGCAATCTCCAAGGGAATGAACCCTTATGTGTTTGTTGTCTACAGGCAAGCCTTTCCGTTGCATTATCATCATTTGCTTTCTTTGAAAGGTTCTTCTCAGTCTTTTGTCTTCATTTTCTCGTATCATTACTCCACACTTGTAATATTTATATATATAGAGAGAGAGAGAGAGACTTATCAACGTTTCTTTTTCTCTTTTGGCCAATTTTCTCTTTGATTTTCCAGTAAGCAGGCTGCTTCCTTGTCATACGCCTTGCTCTGCAAAATCTTCCTCATTGCCTTATTTGGGTATGTATATATTTGTGATCCCATTTCTTGTTTAATCACTTTCACTACAAACATAAGTTAAACTAATTATTTAGTCCCTTAACTTTGGGCATTTAATGTATCAGTCCTTAAATATACAGATATTCATTCTTTAGACATTTTTAGATAGCTTAAACTCATGCCTATATACATGCAGGTTAAGATTGAATTCAAGGCTTTACTATGTTTCAATCAGCTATACTACTGCAACTTTTGCTGCAGCATCCACAAACACAGTTCCTGCCATTACTTTCATTATGGCTGTTATGTTAAGGTGACCGAGTTAAAAGCAGAATTTTACAAAGAAATAGGGTCAAGATTACTGAATCCCAACGAATTAACATACACATATAATACCTATATATATTGTTTTCTGTCATTTCAGAGTTGAAAGCATATCTGTAAAACACATGTATGGTGTGGCCAAGATTCTAGGTTCTGTTCTGAGCCTTTCAGGGGCAATTATATTTGCTTTCGTAAAAGGACCTCCTCTAGAATTCATGAAGTGGTATCCTCAAAATCAGGAGAATTATCACTCATCTATGTCACTAACAAATGGTCACTCCAAACTGGATTTAATCAAAGGTCCTATTATGATGCTTTCTGCTAACACTGCTTGGTCTTTGTGGCTTATGCTGCAAGTAAGTACCTCTTATATAAATATAGTGTCTTTATTATTCATTTTAAGGATTCTAATCTTTTTTTTTTTTTTAACCATTCCACTTTTGGTTCAGGGTTTCATATTAAAGCAATATACGGTGAAGTTTCGGCTTACCACTCTGCAATGTTTCTTCAGTTGTCTGCAGTCTGCTCTTCTAGTTGTTGCAGTTGAAAGAGATCCTTCCGCATGGAAGCTTGGATGGGACATTAATCTTCTTTCTGTGGCCTACTGTGTATGTTGATCTTCTTATGTTTTTAAAATTCAAATGTTCGCAACTCAACAACACTCATATAACATACGCTTGACAGAAAGTAAACCCACACAAAAATCAAATTTAAAACACAGGAGTTTAGGAAAGAGTGCTAATTCCTAGGAAAAAAATTCTCTCAGTTGAAATTCCTTAATGCAATAAAGAGGGCCCTTAACACCGAAAGTAACTTTGATATGTCACCTGGTCGAATCCAATACTTATTCTCTCACCACTAGGTCAAAATAAAAGAAACATTCACCACTAAACCACAAGCAATATCTATTAATCAAGCACACGACCAGTGACTTGTAATGTGTGACACTCCTTAACTTACCCCTTAGCTTCATTACTTAGTGAATTAGAATCAAAAGGAAGCCTCATTATGATCAAAGGCTCCAAAAGTTTCAATATGAAAACTTTCAAGTTTGTGAAAGTTACTATTCACTGGTTTTAGGACCAACTTTGAAAATTCATAACTAATTGTAGAAAAATCAAAATTGAGTGCTTCCAATTTCTATTTGAAGCTTGTAAGTTCCTTTATAAGGGAAAAATACTCATTGAGTCATTTACTTTCCCAAATGATACAGTTTAAT
>JANTPZ010115141.1:0-19269 GCA_025593235.1 Vachellia pachyceras
CTAACGGAATTCTCAAACACACACCGGCCTTATTGAAATTGAACAGTGTGTGAAATTTTTGTTTGGGCAGCCCGATCTTTAATGCATATCTAGGGCTTTCTCTAAACTGAATGTACAGTATTCGGCCTTTCAAAGTCATGTAATGGATTAAACCATTTCAGTCCAAAATTTTTATAAAATTTTATAATGTCAATTTAATTTTCTTCCTTTGTTACAAAATATTTCAACTTACATACATATAAAAATCCCAAAATATTAAATTGGGAATCATGAAAATTATGTTGAAAATCATGAAAAGATAAGCTAAAAATCTTGTAAATTTAATTAAGCATACTTTTAAACTTGTCTACCAATAGGGGTAGTTTAAGAAAATAATTTTTAAAAAAATTATTTTTTTCCAAGTATTAACAGTAAAACTAATCTTTGATAGAGTGGTGTGGGGTTGCTTATCCTTGGGTCCCACAGCATTTATATAATGCTGGGCTCGCTCTCATTAATTATTGTCGTTATTGATTATGGAGTGAGACGTGAAGGGAATCCGAGGCGCATCAAATCGAAACAGCGTAAGGAATTGTTTGGGATTTTGAGTATAATCAATTATAACTCTAAAAATCATTATTCCGATTAGGTAAATCATATAGTTTCTACTGTTATTACGAATAGAGCTAATATAGTATTTGGTTTTGAGTCCATAATTGATTTTGACATAGGTGTTTCGATATTTTTTTAAAGAAAATCCTGATTTTCACTCTTATAGGTTATAGGGTGAACCCAAACATGTAAATAATTTTCAATTATACTTAGGCTTAAATGTACAAAATCCATTTTAACTTTGTGTCAGTTGCAAATAACTTCCTTAATCTTCAAGGGTTTCAATTAAATATAATAATGTTTCATGTTTTGTCTAGTAGATTATTTGCCGTCAACATTATCATTAATGTTAATGGTTTTTTTTCCATATTATAGTTTTTATTATTTTTATTTTATACGAGTTTAAATAAAAACATTTGACATTCCATACGTAATTTTAATTATTTTTTAAATACTTACGACATTTAAAAATAAGAAAATATTCTTAAAAGGTATTTAAAATATTTTAACTGTCTTTTTAAACAAAATAGCCTTAAAAACGTAAAATACTTGCAAAAATATTTAAAATATTTACTTGAGCATGTATTTTTTAAATAACACGGTCATAATAAAAATTATAAAAAAACAAGAAAAAAATTTAATTTTAATAGAAACATTAACAAGGAGGGTTGATAGATAAAATATGAAATATTAGGGTTCTTAAATAAAATTTTTAAAGATTAGGGAAATCATATGCAACTGAGTCAAAGTTAAGAGAAATTCTATATATTTTAACCTTATAATTAATTAATCATACAAATAATTGGCATCAGGGATTTAGAGAGAATGAGAGAACAAATTTATGAGTCATTTAAAAAAAATCAAGAAATTGTGTTTAAAGTTTTAAATAAATTTTCTTGATATTTTATCATACATCTTCTATTCATTAACATTTTATAACCCCACTTCTATTTTTTAATTCAACTCATAAAAAATTTGCCCGCTCCAAATCCCTCATATCAAACAACCCATTAAAACTAAACACAATAATTGAAACAAACCAACATCTTAGGTACAGTGAAAGTGATTGCTTTGGCAAAAATAAAAAAAACAAAAGAAAAGAAAGTGATTGCATATCGATCATTCAAAACCTAATGGTAGTGGGCATAGCAACTATGAATGTCCAGAGAGGTGAACTCCAAACTACCGATAAATGTCTAGCATCTCAACCGCAACATTAGTTAAGGCATTAACATTTAAGAAGTACATTCACACCTAAATATAAACTTCAATTCGTATATTATAAATTACATTTAAAAATTAACTTTCAGTTGAGATTCTTGCCTTTCAGTTGAGGGAAAAAAAAAACTAACTTTTATCACCAATCTAAACATATATTAAAGTTTTTTTATGCTCCTCAAGATCACTAATTTGAAAGAGAACCATGGTTTCGGGGAAAATTAGCCAAACATCCATTCAAACCCAACATCTAATCTAAAGTCCAAAATCATGATTTCGGATAGCACACAGGTCCAACTTGTGATACAATCTACTCTCAAATTCTATTCTTTCAATCAACTTTTTCCAAAATCCAAAAACTAATCCAAACACACTCTTATAACAGTCATAATACACAGCAAAACTCCCTTTATTTGCCCAAAATAAAAGTACTCAATTTCTTTCAGAACTTCTAAATTTTGAAACTGCAGTTTATTCGTGAACTTACACGAGGCACAGGCACCTATGGCTAAATGAAGCGATGAATATGACGAACTGCATGTCTCTCGACCAAGGAACAATACAGACATCGAATTTAAATTTGAAAGCACAAAAGAAGCTTGTATGTATATAAACAAAAATACTCATTTCAAAAGTTATTGTGATTGCTGGTCAAATACGTAGGCGTGAAACCTGTTCAGCTTCAGCCCTAACAAATCCACACATGTAGAGTAGGTTCGGTCTCACAGGAAATACTCCCTTTCAGAGTTGGAAGAAAGGCATGCAATGCAATTACTCTGAAGAATAGAACAAGATAGCCGGTTGCAACGAAGCCATAGATATTGAACTTTCACATTTTGGAGATGAAAGGTTTAACCGATTCTACCACAACCTGCTTTGACGAAAAGACGTATCAAACCAATGATATTATTAGCGTGGTCATGCAAACATATCCTTTTCTGGACTTTTAAATGATGCTCGAATTTAGTGTGTTGTACCCAAGCTCACTTCACTTCACTTAAAAAGTCAGTTTGAGTCTAATCCCTTAAAATGGACAAACTTTTTTTGTCAGTATCTCCACTGAGAGGTCATTTGAAGCCAAAACGAGAGCTATTGGAAAATGTAACAGAAAAATATATACACACTTATGCTGATATTGACACTAAATTTTCCTTAGTTTTGCTTGTGATCTTACCCTTCCATCATAAGATAATGATGCAAAGATCCATGGTTCACGAGAACTCCAAGCAAGGCCTGTGTCATGAAGTAGAAGGTGTCAAGTGGAACTGTGGAAGCCATTAAAAATCAAGCATCACATAAATAGAAGCACTTACCATAAATGCTGTCTTCATAATCACTGTATGTATTAAGTAATGGATCAACAAAACGGGTTGGTGAGTCTGATAGCCTGGTAACACAAAATCATAGATGAAATGAAAAATAGAATATGGGGTCATCCAAGAAAATGATAGAATATCCTAGACGAGAAAATGACCTTTCAGATGTTAACACATCATTGCTTGATGAAGCCAACCACAAGTTAACAGTTGAGTCAGTGCCAGAACTCTGCAAGTTAGACATTTCATTACAAATGCATCAATAACTACAGCATCCCAGAAGTGAGAAACAATTCCCGTTTAGTTGTTACTAAGTTTAAAAAATTGCTATATTAAAATACGGAAAATACCTGATAGATATAATAATCTATTCTAAAAGAATAAGCAAATTCCAATGAAGTTTTCAAAATAATCAACACTAAGTTCAGGATTTATAAATGCATGATTTAATAAGTGTTCAATTTCGTAATAATTAATACCAGTTGCATACAATTATGTTTGCTACTATAGAAACTGTCAACTTAAATTCATTAAAATTTTAACTAGTAGTTTTACAAAAATATTTTATTTAAATGACCTGCATTTAAGGTTATTTTATTATGTCAACTGCATAAGGAATAATATTAAAATTCTATAAAACCACTTGGTCTAATGCCTGTTGCCTTGCGATTGGAACCCCAACTATCATAGACAACAAATTGGGTGATGGCTCTGATTGTATGCGTAGATAGAAATACAGACATAGATATATATATATATGTATATATAGAAAGAGAGAGAGAGAGAGAGAGAGACCAAGATCAATCCATCGTACTCAGGGTTACACTTGACAGTCCATGTCCTGGAGATCCAAGCAACAGATTTCCAATCAGAGGTCATATAAAATATAAACCAATGATTTTCTTTTCATAAAGGCATATCATGAATCTAACTTATTTGTGCATTAAAATCATGAGGGCAATAATATATCTAGTTGAATATACTGCAGCTGTTTTTTTGTCTTGATTTCTCTTTTTATTTCAGCACAGGGCTGTTAAAACATAGTATGGTCATTGAAATGGAAATATGTAACTGCTGGTTACCAATGTGTATGTCCTGGAAATTCTTGGGTGGGAATTTTTGGCTTTCTTAAATCCCATATGTGTATTCCAGATTCGTGATCTGCAGTAACCTGTCAGGCACATTTTTATTTTTATCAATACGAACAAGTACTGTCAATTCATAAAACCAATTACGGGTGAATTCCAGAAAATTTATATACAGCCTCAAAAGATAAAGCACTACTCTTAATTGAATGGATGCATGCATATAGTACAACAAGGAGGCCCAAAAATTTCAACTCTTACAAGTATGTGCTCCTTCTTACAGTTGTAATCAACGTTTCGTACATGGACACACTCAATTGAAATCGTCTTCCTGAAAATGGAAGAACGTTGTTATCAAGCACATCACAGAACACTTCTGAGGACATCCTCCAACCATATTAAATTTACAGATCAGAGATTGCAGTTCACACTAAAGCTAACAAATAGTTGGGGAATATACAACCCTCTTCCACCCCCAACTTTAACTTCAAATGAATTAGTTTACCAAAACAGAAGAAAAATATAATACTATTGCTAATAATTTGACTTCTAAAAGTTTAATGACGGTTTTGGAAGCCTGAAAGTGCTTGACTACATTCTTCAAACAAAAATAAATCAACTCTCTGGAAAAAAAACGACAAAATCCCATTTGCACTCAACTTAAGGCAGATCTCCATGTCACAATGAGGGCCCATTTTTTTTTAAAGATTATGTCACATGAGGGAGTTGTTGAGACAATTTTGAGCTCAGCATGAGGGGTGGTTGAAAGAAAAATGTTTTCAGCTCATTTTGATAAGCTAATCAAAATCACTTAACAAGAAAAGCTTAAAATAGATTTTCCTACAACAACCCCTCATGTTTAACTTACGATTCTCCCAAAACTCCCTCACGTAAGTTAATCAAAATCACTTTTTTGTTAATCTTAAACAAACAGGCCCTAAATTACAAGAGAGTAGATGAATGCATGACAATTTTATATAGAGCTTACATACTTCATGGTTCGAATATCCCAAAATTGGACAGATGATTCACAAGTAGCTGCAACAGAATTGACATCATGTGGATCCCATGCACCTCCAGATAAGTTGTGCAGCATTCCAGCAGAATCTTGTGATTGGACCTAGATTTTTTTCCAGGGTGAGCAGTGGATAAGTCAGAATCAACAGAAAATCCATGGCAGCTACAAATTTCAAACGGGAAATGAGGCAAGGCAATAAAACATGAAAGTCTCTACCCGCATCTAAGGTAATAAACTTCTCAAGCACAATTCACAAAAAACATGCCTAACACCAAACCCCTATAAAAATTTTCGTATTCAATCTGACTTTTATTGGCATTTATTCAATAAGGATGCTGAAATCTTCACCCAAATAATTTACCCTTATAAATGAACAACATAAGATCCATTATCATGAATATATTCAAGCAAAGTTGCCCACCTCCTCATTTTTCCTTGACTTGTTTCAATTGAATGTTCACAATACAATAATCTTTTTACCACACATATTCATAAATCCAATGTCTTGAAAACCTCATTTGAATTATTTCACTGAGTCAACCATGGTTGAACCATGATCAAACTTGGTAATAATAAAAATCATATATTCTTATTTTATATATTGAAAATACTATGTTGAAAACTAAAGAAACTATTACCAACAGATTTTATGACATGAAATTCAAATCTTAGGTTAATATTATCTATAATTATATTCAAATCAAAATAGTCAACAAGTAATCAATCAACATCATATTTAATAAGCAAATTTCTACTTATTAATAATTTTGTTGCGTACAAGAACACAATTGTATAATATTATAAAAAAGTTATCCCAAAAGTGATATTATTTTGTGCTAACAACAAAATAAAAAATCAAAGGAAGTTTGAACATGTTGAACTAGTAACTCAGCCGGTTGTCCCAACTTTTCCCCAAATTTACCAATTATCTTCTTCACCAATTCCATCGACGTCTAAATCAATTCTGGCACCACTTTATTGGTTTTTGAGTGTTTAAATGATTTTGTGTAGCTTCTCATAATAGTGATACAATCAAAAGTGCTCCATTTTACCCCCCAAAAAAAAAGATGGTAACTTATGGCTCGTTTAATACGCAGAATTCATTTTGATGGATATGGAAATGGATATGGATATAAAACTGGAAATGGAAATGGATATGGAAATGCAGTTTAAAAGTATGTTTAGTATGTTATGGAAATGAGACATGGATTTTTACATGAAGAGACCTAAAAGCCCTTCAAAATTCAAAAAAAAAAAAATTTTAAATTTTTTTGTAGATTTAAAATGAATTCCATGCATTTTTTGTCCAATTCCATGCATGTTTGTTCAATTCCACACCTTACCTCATGGAATTGATTTCCATGCATTTTGATTGAATTGGCTTCCACATGGAAGCCAATTCCATGGTACCAAACAAGCTCTATATGGAAATGATTTCCATTTCCATATCCACCCACCCCAATTCCATGGTACCAAACAATCCATTAGCTAGTGAATAATATCCTTATGTCCCTAGGAATAATCATATTGATTCATGCAAGCATGCCTCATGATTCAAGACTGCATTAAATTCACCATGAACTTCATACCTGTGCAATTTTCTTGGAAACATCTAAGCTCCACAAATATAGATTTTCCTCGTCAATGCTAATCAACTTATCCTGCCTCCCAGATGGCCACCATAGAATACTGTTTGGGGGGATACATAGTAAGGAGTCAATTCACACATTTAAATTCGAACTTAAACTGAGAAATGAGCTTATAGTAAACAGTAAGATTATTAGATCATACAACACTCAGCAGATCTTTCATGGCATGACCAAAATCATGACTCTACTGGGATATAATAGTTAAATCACATTTTGCTTGAGGGAAATTTTTTTTTTTTTCATTTTTTCCTGCATTTAGAATTCTTCATAGGATAATCATTTAAGGTTATGGCAGTGAATGGACATTAAACTTAAAATGCAAAAGATAAAAGTGACATAATCCCCCCAAAGCAGAAACAAATTGTAAGTAGGATCACAACTCACCATTTGATCTTACCAGCATGAGTATCAAGAGAGGTAATTTTCTCTAACTGAGGGGAATTTAACTCCCCATACAACTCAGGGATCTGCCATATCGCTGCTCCAAATGATTCACCTTTATGAACATGAAGATCATCAAAAGTCTTTCTAATCTGGCATATGTAGCACAGCAATGATTGCATTACATTCATCTGGTACTCATGTCCCAAGAGATGATATAGAAATAATCTTTAGGATCAATCAGAATCTTTTTTCTTGAGGGCCTATTTTCACTCTAACTGCAGTTTTCATGGGGCGAATGGCTCCTAATGCTTGTAGCATAATACAAATCCCCCTCATATATGCTAACATGAAAACAAAATTACGATGTGAACTCAAAAGTCAGTCATGTTTAATTGGGAACATAAAAACAGAAAGGTCACTGAAGAGAATGAGAGAGTATGATAGACGTGTAGTCAGTGAGTATTGATCTTCATGAGCAACTTATTGATAGTCAGAATAAAGACAATGCATTGATAAGTAATAATTACCAAATAAACTGACTATTTATAGTCAAATCATATCAACAGTCACTAAATAGGGCAATTACCAGAGGAGTAGACAGTTGAAAAGATCCGTTGATTAAAAGGACAGGATGAAAGGTCCCAGATCTCATTAGGGTGCGAAAACAAGCCTTCGCAGAATAATTCATGTCCACTTGACGAAAGCCGAATCAGATGTACCTACAAATGAATAATTCACTATCATTGCAGACTGCAGTGCATGAGAAGACATAGTAGAACTGAAGTATGAACCTCATTTTCTTCTTTAAGACTGAGAGTTCCTGCGAGGAAACTTGTATGATCTGTGTCTGCCTTCACATTTGATATGCATCTAGCCTAGACATTCAAGCAGGTAAGGCCAGAATGAATTTTGGGAATATAAAGATTAAACTGCTTTGGAAGAAGAATTAGGTTAGGATTCTGGGGATTTGACCTGATATTTCAGACCATACCCAACGCCAGATGATGCTCCTTGCATTGCTGCTTCCTTGGAGGTTGAATCTACTAGCTACCCTACAAGCGAAACTTAGCTCAAGCCCAATGGAAAATGCAGACTTTATGCTTTCTCTCTTTTTTAGTGGTCAAATTCTGCAGAGAAAACAATTAATCAATTTTAAGCTTCACTGGAGATTCAGAATACTGTCTGAACTTTGGATTGGTTAGGTATGTAATTTTCTAGATCAATGGAGTTGGTTGGTTAGGTTTTTTCACAATTTCACCTAAACCAACCAACTCCATTGATCTAGAAAATTACATCCCAACATCTAAACAAATCATTGCATTGAATCATTGAACATAGCCAAAACAATGCAATCAAGTTAGAATCCTTAATCTATCCAAATATATCTAAGTATCAAATCGTAATTACAGACTCCTCAGAATAGGTTCATGCATACAATTGAAAAATGTGGAACTTGTCCAGACAAATGTATAACATGAATAACTAATGCAACAGTAGGGCCTCCAGGAGTATTATTCTCATCAGATATGTGGTTTAGAAAAATATAATGACAGAGCATGAATAAAATCAGGGTAAGTAAGGGAGAGACGGACATGCATTCCAGGTTATACATTTAATTCTTGACTGATCTTACACCTGGACCTGACTATTGTGGTTTCGACAACAAGAAAAAAATTAAAACAAAGAATATGGACTAGGCAGTGAGAGATCCTCATTCTCTGGTCCAATAAGAAAGCTTCCAAAATATGCATTTAAAATATGATAACAGACTGCACATACGCGAACCTGGATGTGGCAGACGGAGAGAAGACGAAAGAGTTGTTCTCCCGATCTACTCGAGGCGGATGATAAGGGAGAAAAGGAGTGAACCGAATGAACTCGTAGCCTCGATCTAGTTTTCGATCTAAGGGTGAGAAGAAGAAACTAAACACAGCGCCGTCGGAGAGGAGACTTAACACCAACGACCGTGATCTGAGATGAGGATATGGGAGGATCGGGGTCGCCGAGCTCACCGGTGAGGTGAGATCATAAAAATTGGGAAGGGGAAGTGGATATTTGGAACAAGGATAAAAATGTAAATTAAGGAATTGCCCGTCCAAATACCACAATTAGAAAGAATTTTGGGAAAATCGGACAAAGTTCCCTATTTGGATTTTTTTTTTTGCCAAGAACAAGAGAACATCGAGTTAAAGGAAACAGAGTACAAATACAAAAGACACACAAAGAACTGAAAAAACAGCGCACTCTACAACAAAGCCACGAACAACAGATACAAACAAACGCACAACACAGATAAACCCACAAACCCCCAAACACAAAAACAACAGAAACCCCACACCCCTAACCAGGATCAAAAACAATACTCCTTGCATCCAAATCCAATAGCCTAGATAACACAGCGGGTGGCCAGAAAACCCAATCAAGAGGGCACATCCCATCAAGAGAAACCTTTGCAACCCAGTCAGCAACTTGGTTGGCTTCGTGAGAAACCCATACAATCGAATGGTTCCTTACCATATTCCTTGACACCATAATATGCTCAAGGATCATCTCGCACCTCCAGTCCGGAGGATGAAGATTCTGATTAACACAATTAACAAGAATCTGGTTATCAACCTCAAAAACTACCCCTTCCAAATCATAATCAGCAGCATATCTAATGGCTTCTAGCAAAGCAAGGCTCTTAGCCACTAAAGCAGAATGAGCATTAATCAATTTTGTCATACCATCAAGCAGCCATACCCTATCATCCCTAATAATAACAGCAACAGAAGCCTTATTCTCAACTAAACTGAAAGCACAATCAGAATTAATTTTAATACCATTATCCTTTGGAGGCTCCCATCTTGGTGTAGGAGCAGCAGAGAAATTAGCTCCTCCAACCTGACTTTCACCAATATCATTCCAATGGTTTGCCTCCCAAAATTCATTCAAAAGAGCAGCAACCTGTTCACATGCAAGAACAAGATTAGGCACTAGATTATCAAAAACATAGGCATTCCTACCCTTCCAGATTTGCCATAATAATGCCTCAATCATCGCTTTATACCAGCTGGAAATAAGATCATCACAAAGACAACTTGCCACCCACTCCCCAGCAACAAACCTATACAGGTTCCCTACCAACACAGACAAGCAGCTCCCAAACCAAACCGCCCTAGTCCAACAACACCTAAAAAACACATGATTTACATCCTCAATACCAAGATTACAAATAGCACAAGTACTAAACAAATAGCACTTTCAAATGAATAAATTATGAAAAGTAGGCAAAGCATTTAAGAGAAACCTCCATAAAAAAGTTTTCCATTTACTAGGCACCCTCAATTTCCAGATTTCTTTCCACATCTTTCTATGAGCATGATTAGGAGAAGACGCATCATTGGCACTTCTATTTAACACATTCAATTTCGCCACTTCATACCCCTCCTTAACAAGATAAAAACGCTTCTTACCACCAGTCCATAACCACCTATCAACACTCCCTAAAGGTGCAACCATAAGCTGGCCAATAGCATTCCTCTCAGCCTCTAAAATCCATCCTTCCAAAATAGCTAAATTCCAACCATCCCTAACTCTAAGCTCACTCTCATCTCCCTCCACTCAATACCAGCGCAAATCGAAACCAGTTTATTCCTCGGCAAGTTCACAATCCACGGGTCTTGCCACACTCTCGCATTTCTTCCATCCCCAATTCGTGCAATGATATTCCCCTCCAGCACACTCCTACCCTTCAAGATGCTGCACCACAGCCACGACGTCTGACGCCCCTTCTTTGCTTGAAGAAAACCATCTTTAGGAAAATATTTTGCCTTTAATAGTCTGGCCCAAATCTGATTCGGATTCTGCAAAATACGCCATCCAATTTTAGTAAGCAACACCAAATTGAAGGCTTCAAAGTCCTTAAAGCCCATCCCCCCATCCTCCTTTCTTTTCCTAAGAGTTTCCTTTGAGACCCAATGAATTGTCCGCCCCTCCTTACCCTTATTCCACCAAAAATTTGCCACTATATTTTCCAGTCTCAGCAACATATTTTTTGGAAAAAGGAAACAGGACATTGGATAGACAGGAATCGAATTAATAATAGCCTTTATCATAACCTCTCTCCCAGCATGAGAAAGAAAATTATGATCCCAACCTTGGACTCTTTTCTCCACTCTATCCAAAACCCAAGCCAACACCCTAGACTTGGATCTTCCCCAGACTATAGGTAAGCCCAGATAATTTCCTGAGGCTTCAACCACATGAATCTGAAAAATATGGACCATCTCCTCTCGCAGCTGCTCTGGGCAATTTTTCGAAAAATACAAACAAGACTTGGTCAAGTTTAGGGATTGACCCGACGCCCTACAATACATCTCAATCATATCCTTCATATTCCTACACACATCAGCCCTCGCCCGAAGAAACAAAACAGCATCATCAGCAAAAAAAACTATGAGAAATAACCGGACAACCCCTGGCTGCAGCTATACCTTTAATCTTCCCTTCCCTCTCCCCCTGACCAATAAGGTTTGACAACACGTTACAGACCAAAATGAATAAGTAAGGGGAAAGGGTCACCTTGTCTTAACCCCCTATTAGGATTCACATTTGCCACTCTTTTTCCAGACAACATGATAGAAAAATTAACAAAATTTATGCACCAAAGGATTCTCTGAGCCCATTCATGGCAAAACCCCATTTTAATCATAGTAGCATACAAAAAATCCCACTCCACCCGATCATAAGCCTTGTTCATATCCAACTTTAATGCCACTTTATAAGAACCACTATTTTTTCCTTTCGTATGATGAAAAATTTCATGCATCACAATAATATTATCCTGAATCAACCTACCAGGAATAAAAGCCCGCTGGCTCTCATCAATCAAACAATCCAGCATCCCCTTGAGCCTATTAGCCAGAACTTTGGAAAAGATCTTATAAATAAAACTACACAAACTAATAGGACGATAATCTCCCACAGACTCAGGACAATCAGATTGAGGAATAAGAACAATATCAGTCATGTTAATCTCATTCAACAAAAATCCATCAGAAAAAACTTTTTGACAACATCACACACTAAGGCCCTATGATCTCCCAGCAATCTTGAAAAAATGCTCCAATGAATCCGTCTGGCCCTGATGCTTTGGACCTACCCATCTGAAACACCGCTTGGCGAACTTCCTCCTGAGTAATCTAGGCCATCAACTTCTCATTTTCCTGATCGGTTACTACCCTCTGAATAGAACCAAGCACTTCAAAAAATCCCTGCTTCCCATAGAATCAAACAGGGCCCTATAAGACTCAAGAAAACAATTTCCAATAAGCCTTTCTTCTTCTATCCACCTACCTCCTCCATCCTTTAAACATGAAATTCTGTTTCTGCACCTTCTACGCAAAGTTGATAGATGAAAAAACTTAGTATTCTTATCGCCACCTTTCAGCCACGAAATTCTAGACTTCTGCACCCAATACAACTCACTCTCCCACAGCACCCTTATTTTCTCTTTCAGAACAGCCACCCTCAACTCAACTTCCCTACTCCAAACCCCCTCCACACAATCATTCAATTATGCCATAAGCTTTTTGATTTCCTTTTGACAATGTTTAAACTCTCTGTTGCTCCAATGAGATAGCGCCATTTGGATTCTGCTCAAATTGGAAACCAGAAATTCAAGATCAACTTCAACTCGCCTATTAGCCCAACTGCCATTCACCACCTCTTTGAAATCTGGGTCAGAAACCCATCTCTCGTCAAATCTGAACAGCAAGGGAGTTCTTTCCTCCTTGTAATCAAAATCAATGATAATAGGACAATGATCGGATCCTATGGCCTCTAACACCTTTCCTTGCCCGTTCTGAAAATGATCCCGCCATATCCAATTTATCACTGCCCTATCCAGCCTTTCCCTAATACAATGATCTGCCTCCCTATTATTACACCACGTATACTTGCACCCCTTAAAGTCCAATTCTACCAAATTACCATTAAGTATAAATTGCCTAAACCTGTCCAGACTCCCTAAAGAACAAACATTCCTTCATTCCTTATCTGCCGCATACAGAAGATCATTAAAATCCCCCAACACAAGCCAAGGGACATCCGTACCAGGATTAAATCTTTGCAACTCATTCCACCACCTAAGCTTTCTGGCAGTACCTTGATGTCCATACACCAAAGTAATCGCTCCTCTAGCCACATTATGGTACAACACCTCCTCTAAATGGATAAAATATCTGCTGATGACCCTGATCTTCATATTTACCTCCTCCTTCCACCACAAAGCCAGCCCCCCGATCTACCCACTGCTTCATAACACACACCAAAATCATAACCAAGCTTCCTCCTTAATTTCTCAACCTTGGAACTCTTCATTTTCATTTCCGACAGAAAAACAATACAGGGTTTGTATTTTCTGCATTGGAACTTTAGATTTCGAACTGTCAAGGTAGTTCCAAGACCTTGACAGTTCCATCCCAGACAGATCAAGGCTCATGCGTGGCTGGTTCAGGGTAGCCACCACACCCATTGAAAATAAATCCCCTTTCGTCAACCTCACCCTGTTTCTCTTCCAACCCAGCAACCAAACTTCCCTTCTCCTCAATCCTATGCTTCTCTTCATAAATTTCCTCAATAACTACTGCCTTTTTAGCCTTATTCTTTCCCCTCCCAAAACCAGTCGACTCCTCCGAAGCACACCCTAGATAGAAAGAAAGAGTACCTTTGAAATGGAAAATACCCAGCAGCTCGGAGGCATCCACCTTACTACCCAGCTCTTGCACACCCTCATCAGCAAAACCCGACGACTCTCCCTGTAAACAAGGTCTCCGCTTAGCTACCGGAGCAATGGCCTCGTCCTTACCCCTTCTCTTCAAATTTATCCCGTTGAAACAGTTGCCCAACTCCCCTACCATCTTCCCCAACTGAACTGGACAAATACTTGAGACTATAGAATGAGTCCTTCAGGCCCCAAAACCTATCCAAACTACTCTTAGCTTTCAGCACTCATCATCCTCATGGCCTATCACTCCTCCAATGCCTACCAAGCCCAACCCAACATCTACTCCCTTTCCTTCACCCGTAGGCTGAAAATGGGCCTCCCCTCTTCGGTTCAAACAAGCCCAATTGTCGCTGGACCTCACTTCCAGAGCCTGCCTTCCGCCATTTCGAGCTAAATCTGTGGGTCTACAGTGTCAACATTAAAAGCTCCTAACATATCACCAACTCCAATCCCCCTCACATCATTCAAAGGACTTCTCGAAACCTCCCCCTTTGATATACTGCTGCCTCCTATCTCCCTATTTCCCTGTAGATTATGATTGCACTCTTCCCTTTCATGCAAACCTCCCCTCCCCTTCAACTCCATACCTTCCCTTTCCTCCACCGAAGCTGCCACCTGTAGGAGACTTTGTGCACATAATGATGCATCATATCCCCGTCCTCCCTTATTCATTCCAAATCTCACCTCCTCATCTTCGCAAGACTTACTCTCGTGTCCAAGTCGGCCACAACGGAAGCAGTACATTGCAAGCTTTTCATATTTTACCTGTATCCACACATCACCCAGCTTTCCAAGTCATGGAACCAGAAAACCAGGAATTAAGGGCTTCTCCAAATCCACCTCCACTCTGGCTCTCCTAAAACTCCGTCTACAATACTTCAAGTCCCTAGGATCTTCCACCTCAATAACCCTTCCAACAGCTTCGACCATAATTCTAATATTCTCCAGCAGTCTCCCCTTCCATGGGATATTATGAAACTACACCCAAAAAACGCACGAACTAATCTGCATCTCGCTATCAGTTAGGTAGCGCTTTCTTCTCTGCAGGCTTAAAATATGATTACGAATCACCCAAGGCCCATCCTGTAACACCCTCATCGCCTCCTCTCCATCTGTGAACGTAAAGGAGAACAAATTGAATCCTATGGATTTAACATCCACCTCGCCTACAACCTTCCATGCCGCAAGCACCGAACCTTTGACAGCCAAATATCCTACTCGAGATCTTGATATCACCCTACCAATAATGGTTCTCACATCTCCCTCCAAATCACTGTGTGAGTTCCACTGTAAATGAATCCCAAACCGTTCTCTCTCTCCATTATCTCATTCGCTTTGTATTCCATAACAGATTTACCAGCACCCTTCATTCGACAAACAACAACTCTCTAAAAAATAAAACTCCACGAAACCCTAGCACCCTCAGAGCGATGAACCTCCCAGATAGGGAAACCTTTACCGATCCAATTAAACTCTTATTGGTTAACCCCTATTTGGATTTTCTTTCATACAAGAATGTGAACTGTAATATCTTCAGTGTATAAAATAACCGGACAATATTGGTAATTTCATTGTTTAAAGACATAGATACGGATGTGTCCCTCTTATTTAGTATTTTTAAATTTTGTGATTTTATCTATATATATTTTCCTGTTCTCTATTTTTTTACCTAAACATTTTTCTTCTTACTATTTTTTGACAACATATTTCCTCCTTACTCCATACCTTCCCTTTATTTCTTATTTTTCTTGGGAGGTGTACACGCAAGATAATTCTTTTATACCATAATAATTACTAAGATATTTATATGCTTTGTTGTTCACTTATATTAAAAAATAACAAAATAAGTAAAAATTGAATAAAATATAACAAAAAATTCAGTTGGTTAATATTACCACTTTTAAAGGTGGGTGTGCTAAGCTTAGAGTCAACAATTGTGCTTGTTTGGGAATGTATTTTAGAGCTCTGGAATGTATTCCCACCTAAGGTGGCGGACCTAGGACTCTGGTTTAGAGTGTGTAAATTATTTTTTTGAGAAGATAAATGAAATTTATTCTTAATATCTTTTGAGAAAAATTTAACCAAAAATTTAGTGGGTTAAAAATTAACAAATGAATGGGTTCAAAATTAACAAATGAGTGGGTGCAAAATAAATCACATAGTACTAATATATACTTAATTTTCTGGAAGTCAAGGGTGCAACTGCGCCGATGGAATCTATAAAGGTCCACCCATGCCCACGTAAGTCAAAACAAAACTCATTTCATATACTTACCTCGAAATTCATAAATCGTTCTCCAACGAATTTCTAAACAAAAACAATAGGAGGAGAGAGGAATACAAAATTGAATAGGAGGAGCGATTCATATAGCAAAACCTCCTCATACTTGGGGCCCTTTTAAGAGGTGGAGGCAAGAAGAGTGGCTACGCTTTTTGGGTACATTGGTTAGATGCTTGGTAATGATCTATTTAGTATGTTGGCTGTGGTTCAAGGTCCACTAAGCATAAAATGGCAACTGTGGATTATTTGGGACCCTTGGTTGAGTTTGAAAATGCAAGTTCTGATAAAATTGGTCTTGGAAAACATTTTTATACAATTGAGAATAAGAATGGTTTCAATGAGTTTTTTTCTTATTTTTTTCCATAGGAATTTGCCTGTAAGATATAATCTTATCTAAGGTAATATTGAGTGTTATACACAAACATTCCCTTTGTGAAGATTTGAACATCGGTTCGTCACTTTCAGTGAGTTTTAATTACTTCATACTTATGATTTTCAAACCTCACAATGTGATGAATCAATATTCGAATCCCTCCTAAAAGAGTTATTTACATTTATTGATTAACAATATCTTAAACTAGATCATCCCTTCAAGGAGGATAATTGTTCTTTGAAAGAAAAAAGAATTTGGGCCATAATGGGCCTAGGCCTAATAACAACTTATTTGACGACTTCAAATAAGTGGATTTTATGTTTGGTGTATCCTTGATTTCCTTGGCTTTTAGCTAATTCCAAGTATATTTGGTATATAAAGGAATTGTTTGGTTTTATTCTTTTTCCCTTGTCAGAATAATATTTGGGATACATGGTACTACCTCTTATCATTATTGATATAAAAGGTAGCATACATTTTTTTGAAGAGACTAAGATTAATTAATTAATATATTTATTATTTTTCTTTTAAAATAATTTATCTAGTTTATAAATTGATATATAATCTAATGTTAAGGTGCATCTAACATTCTAAACTAGTTATATATCACTTAATTATTAAAGTATTGCGGTAACAAAGGAAAACCTTAGGTTGAGGATGGTGGAAGAGGAGAGAGTATGTGATGGTGAAGGGGGTTCAGAGGGCAGAGACGGAGAGAGCGGAGTAAGAAGAAGGTACGACAAACATTGGAGGAAAGGGGAGTGGGATCAGATAAGACTCGACAAGCTGATGGTGAAGAAACATATAGAGACAAGCTGTTAAAGTGTGACCAGTTTTCCTGTTCGAAAGACTCGAGAGGGAGTAGTGTTTTTGAAAACGTATGGCACGAGCATAATGAAAGCTTGAATGCTTTCTTTGGAGATGGAGTGGAAAGCGATTAGAAGTTGGGGAAGAATGGCGAGAAAAGGGAGGATGATGATATTTGCCTTACGCTTGTAGTGACTCGTGAAGAATATGAAAGATGGTGTCTACCATGGCACAAGTCATTGATTATTAAGTTATTAGAGAAGACAATTCCAATCTAGGGCATGAAAGTGGCTCTGCACAGACTTTGGAAAACAAGTGAAGCTTTTAAGATCACGGATTTGGATAATGGGTACTTTGTGGTGTCGTTCGCTAATGAGGAGGATATGAATCATGTAATTTTGAAGGTCACTGGATGGTGGCTTATCATTATCTGATTGTTCAACGGTGGTGCCCGAATTTGGATCCTTGGACTGTAGAGAGTTAAAGGAATGGCTGTGTGGATTCGAATTCCAGTTCTCCCTTCAAAATTTTTCAACTCTAAAAGCCTATGGAAAATTGGAGGCTTGATTGGGAAAACTTTGAAGGTGGACTCGATGACTTATCTAAGGGAACAGTGGAGGTTTGCTCGCATTTGTGTTGAATTAGATCTGAAAAAGTATTTGCAATTACCATTTTTAGGAAACGGAGGTCCGTGAAGTATGAGGGCCTTTACCTCATTTGTTTCCATTGCAGATTTTACGAACACCTTCGGGATCATTGCCCAGAGTTTCACTCTGACTCTAGGGAGGAGAACACGTCAGGCCCTGGTGAGGCTGAAGGAAAAGTACAAAAGGAGAGTGAGCAGATGAATGCTGGCGAGGTGAAAACATCCCAAAAGCAGGATCATTCACAGGAGGGCACATCGGTAGCCTCCGTTGGTGGCGATACACAGGTACCAGATAAGTTGGGTGTTTGGAACTTGGTTGTCCGGCCACCACGGGGAAGAAATAACATCCTTGATTCATTGGAGACCAGAACAAGTAATCAGCTAAAGCTTCTGAAGAATAAGTGTGACACTCCTTAATCTTTACCTTTAGCTTCATTAAATATCTATTTGAAAGCACCTTTAGGCCTTTAGTGACTTAGAGTAACCAAAGAGTAAAAAATAAAATTTTCAAGTTTAGGGTTACTATTCACGTCACTATTCACAGATTTTTGGGCCAACTTTGAAAATTTATAACTAATTCTAGAAAAATCAAAATTGAGTGCTTCCAATTTATACTTGAAGCTTATAAGTTTCTATATAAAGTAAAAATACTCATTGAGTCATTAGCTTGTCCAATTGATACAGTTTACTGGGTGAAAAAGTACTGTTCATTTGGCAATTTTTCATTTTCCAAGATTTTCAATGATTTTCTTCAATCTTTGGAACATCATAACTTTCTGTACAAAACTCCAAATCCATTTTGGTTTGTTTTAAACCTTACAATGCCAACTATTTTTCTGTAAAATTTCAGCTCAATTGGAGTTCATTTACCCTATTTTGAAACAGGTCAAAGTTCAGGGTTTGACCAATTTCACTTTGATAAAAACCAAACTTTTCATTTTCAAACTTCATCTTTTTGAAACCCTAACTCCTAATCCTTTTTGAACCATATTTGATCATTCATTTAGGAGTTCTTGGCTATCATATATCATCCATACATGCATAGGTTTCACATCACATATTACATAACCATGCTCATAACAAATTCCTTGCTTTAACTTCATAAACTTTCTCCTTACTCTTTGATGCACTT
>JANTPZ010115142.1:0-16094 GCA_025593235.1 Vachellia pachyceras
TTTGGGGGAGAGGGTAATGGCCCCGTGACAAGTGGTATCAGAGCCAGCCCTGAGCCTTCGGGATGAAGCCGCACGCCGCACGCCCGCTGCACGCCCCTGTCGGCGGGGAGAGAGTAATGGGGAGAGGGTAACGGTGCGGGTGGACCCTCCGGACGCTGGCGAGGTTGCCGGTGGGCTCCCGCGGCGAGGTCGCTCGCGGAATGGCTGTGGGAGAATGTCACAAGTCCCACATCGGAGAGGCTCGGGAGGGTGCTGGGCTATATAAACGGGTGCGCTGCACACCCTCACAAGACGTCTTTTGGGGGAGAGGGTAATGGCCCCGTGACATCGAGCATTGCTGGTAGCATTCACTTACAGCAATGTGTAAAAACTCTCAACACATGAGCACTAAATCCTAGTGCTCGAGCATTGATCATGCTTTTTACCTACTACTTGGGTATTTCCTGATAGCATTGCCTAACAGCTTAGTTTTGAGCACGATGCTCGAGCATTAAGTTCTAATGCTTGAGTTTTGACTATGTTTGAGTCTTATACTAGAGCACTGAGTAAAAGTATTGCTTGAAGCCTTAGGTTCAGAACATGATACTCGAGTATTGAAACTACTTTCAGTCAATGCTTGAGTATTCACTGAAAGCATTGCATCAGGCTTAAGTTCTGAAGCACATTGCTCGAGCATTGAGTTATAGTGTTCGAGTACTGGTCATGCTTTCGCTACTGCTCAATCAATTTTTGAAAGTGTTGAGTTTATAAAGCAGCAACATGCCAAACTCAAGAATTGCAACATCATAGTTCATAGATCAGTTTCAAAAACATCTTGCAACTTCATAATTCCTTTAAAAACATAAAATACTTAATTTTGTTATTATCAAAATAAGGTATCAATAAAACTGATTTCCGATGGATTCCCTTTTTGTTCTGTGTGGATAATCCAACTTCACAAATTAACCCCCAACGGTCACGTGAGTTTACATCCATGGATGGGAAATTTATTATTTGAATAATTTGTATAGGCCTTTGATGCTAAACTATTTTTCTCGGAACAAAATAAATTTACCAGGTTTTTCTTGAATTTTCTTGAAATTACATAAAATTCTCTTTTATTTTGTTTTTTTTTTCAAAACAATACACCTCCCCGGAAAGTACAGGGACAGGACCGGACAACTGGTCAAGTTTTTTATAAGCTTTTCAAATTTTCAAGCAGTTTAGAAATTATTTATATACAAAATGCCCAATCATACGAGTTTTTTTTTTAAAAAAGAAACTGAAAAAAATTTTAAATTGAAAAGAAAACATCTACAATTTTCCAAAACTGATTGGAATTTTTTTTTTTGCGCTAACATCAAGTATAATCATTAATCCCTTTGGTCTAATTTTTTTAATAAGGTCTCTTCGATCCTTTTTATAAGAGAATTTGGAGAGATGTTATTGATCCTATTTATAAAAAAAAAATCTCTTCTTTGGAGAGAATGTTCTTCTTTAACTTCTCAATGACGGTGCTTATAAGAATCAATAAAGCATAATAACTAGACATTTACATAAAATATTTTTGAAAAGAAATTCACATTTCTAATATATTTATTGATTCTAATTCCAACTGTTTTTTGCTATATTAGTCCTAATGAATCAGTTATTTATCTCAAAAGATGGAACGTAGTAAAATTTAATATGATTAAAAAAACGCAGACATATTAAATTGTAATTAATGTTCTTAACGTATGTACGAATCATTAAATTTCTCTTTTAAAAAGGATCGGAGACAATATTCATGTGGTTTACATAAAGGGTAAGACTTAACCCTAAAGAAATTTTTTATTCAAAAAATATAAGCAACTGATTAATTATATTTTTAAAACATTGATATAGGTTAAGGTGAGCATAATTTGAGCAAAACAGAGAGAGAGAGAGAGAGAGAGAGAGAGAGAGAGAGAGTTTCAGGTGTTTATTGAGCAGTCTTGTTGGCCATTTATTTTGAAATGCTTGTGCGTCTGTTTCATAGTCTTCAACATCACATGGTATAAAATTCAATGTTTGATTCCTTTGAACATACATACAAGTCGAACCATCTAAATTGAGTTTTATCATTTATTGGTTCACATTTAATCACAGTTATCTCATGTAATGGAGAGATTCCGCACTAAATTAGCCGAATGACGTAATCTTACTCATCATATCCCATTTATAAATCAATTCCAATATGTTTCATACAGATCAAAGAAAACTTAAAAATTCATTAACCCGATCAACTTATCCCTATTCAATACACTATATCACATGAGAACAAAATCACGTATAAAAAAACACCATATTCACAACGTTATTTGACTAGACTATGCAAATTTCATACTAATTCATTCGTATAATTGTCACTGACAGATTTCCCACCATTTCAATAAGCAAAATCAGTGATAAGCTTAGTTACTGGTGGGTGGACTTCGATCTCATGGCATACTCTGCAACCAGCTGAGCAAAAGAAGATGATTTGTCCTCAAGCAATCTTATTGGAGAGTCAAATTCCTCAACTTGTCCTTCATCACGATCAATGGAAATCATGTTAAAAGAAAGGCAAAACAAGGAAGATTAAAGTACAGAAACCATACATATTCAAAGAAGAATAACAGGCAATTTAACTGACCTTGATTGAGAAGCAGAACCATATCACTATCAAGAACAGAAGTTATTCTGTGTGCAATGGTAATGACAGTACAGTCACAGAAGTGTTGCCGAAGAGTTTGTTGAATCAGATTATCTGTGGCAGTGTCAACTGACGCGGTAGCTTCATCAAGCACCAACACCTTGCTTCTCTTAAGTAGTACCCTACCAAGGCATACCAACTGCCTCTGACCCATGCTCCAATTCTCACCGTTTTCACTAACTACATCCATTTTCACAAAAGCAATCAGTTTTCATCTATAAATACCCCTTCATCCTATTTATAGAGAGAATGAATCTTTTGATCATATTTATAAGTCACATCATTAAATAAATTTTTTTATATAAATGTACAATTTTATCTTCCATTTATTATTGTATCAACTTTATTCTCATAGGGTATGATGTATATTAAATAAGGATAAAGTTGAGAAATTTTTTAACTTCAATAGAAAGTTAATAAAATTCAATGCTTTTCTTTGTCTTTGAGAAACATCTTAGAAGTGATTTATAAATAGGATCAAATGAGTGGTGTAATGTCTCCTTATGATCAAGAACAATAATTCGAACCTGCAGAGTCGAGCTTTCCTTCTTTCTTTCGAACTTCATCTACAAGTTGACACTTATCCAGAGCCTAAAATTATGTCATTGAATAAAGGCAAAGCCGTATTAAGAAACAGACACAAATTTAATGTTGAGGGTACATGCATGTGTTTATTTGCAAATGTAAAAGACTTGCCTCCCAAATCTGTTCATCCGTGTGCTCCTCCAATGGGTCTAGGTTACTTCTCACTGTTCCTCCAAACATGGTTGGGTCTTGAGGAATAATGCCAAGTCTAGACCTCAAATCATGAAGTCCAATTGATGAGATGTCGATGCCATCGATCACAATTTTCCCAGCCGTTGGATCAACATTCCTAAAAAGTGTATATATGAGAGTTGTTTTACCACTTCCTGTTCTCCCAACAATGCCGGTTTTCAGTCCCCCAGGGAATTTGCATGTTATGCCACGCAACACAAGTGGTAGATGTGGAGCATAACGAACCTTCATCATATACATTAATATTTTTTTATAGTGGTACAAACATTTTTAAATCCATGAAGTGAAAAAAAAAATCATTTTACAAGCAGTATCATTTCTTTCTCAACATGAATTCTAATACTGGGTAAGAGGCCGACAGCTAAAGTCTTACAATTTAATTGACCAAAGATTGAAAGAAATTATAATTCTGACATACTCCATACAATTAAGAAGTACCTGCAGATCACAAATGTCAACTTGTCCATGCGATGGCCAAGAAGGGTTGGGTTGATTTTCTTCTATTACAAGAGGAGGCTCACTTGGAATACTACTATACTGAAGTATTCTCTCTACTGATATAATTTCGTTCTCCAATCTGCAAAGACCCAATATCACGATGGCTTGTAAACTGTTCAGATTAAGTCCATATGTAACCGCCAAACCAGCAATACCTTCAGAATCATAAATAAAATAAAAGCAAAACATAAGCCTCCATTAACTCCATGATTTAAGCAAAGTAATTGCCAATTGATTAAGATGCCAAAACTGAATGACTTACCAGGATCAATGACTCCCTGTGGCAAAAATATCAAGAATATCAAGGAAAAGATAAATGTGATGGAAGACAGCATATCCAAGCGGAAGCAAAGCCATCCCATAGCGGCAGCAACGTTAAATTTTGGCCGAGAATACCCATCCATTAGTTTCATATTTGTTTCCTTAAATCTTGACTCTTGATCAAAGCACCTGATGGTTGTTGTTCCCGAAATAGTTTCAACAAAGTGTTGAAGAACAGGAGCTTTGCATACTCCAACTAATCTTGATAGTTCTCGAGCTGCTGGTAAATAATATTGCTGCAGAATAATAGGTTTGTAAGATATAAGTTGTCAACATATAACAATATAAATTACACAGAATAAATAAAGAGTACTGGAATAACTGCGTAATCAATGCAAGCATAGATTGCAGTACAAGAAAGGTAGAATGTACAAGAAATATGTAAGAACCTCACATCATGTAAAATAACATGGTTTCCATGAGCTTCTAGCTCACATGGCACCTAACGCCGCCTCTCATACAGGAGGTTGTGGGTACCCCAGTTGCAAAAAATGGGGTGTGTGTGGGTCCCCTCCCCTTGCGTTTTAAATTGTTAGAATAAGAAAATGGTTTAAGCAAAATACCTGAATCCAAATGCTGATTGATATCACAGGTATAAAGATTATGAAAACCTGCCATACAGCCTGCGACATCACTGCTATTATTCCCAAAAGTTGGATCATAAAGAAGGCACACCCCGCAATAAGATCGGGAATGGCCAAATCCACTGCACTTTGATCCGTAGAAGCCTAGAAGAGAACAAAGAGAAAAATAAAGGATTGTGAATGACTCAATTCAGCGTTCTTGACATAGTTATCAAAGGAAATCAACATGGTAAAGGGGAATTAAAATTTAAAAGATAAAAACATTAAAATACATAAACTAAAGGGAAAATTAATCATTTGGTCCCTATAGTATTGACTCGATTATAACTCAGGCTCTATAGTTTTGACTTAGTTGAAACTCAATTCTTAAAGTTCAACTCGATAAACTCAATACTTATAATTTTAACCATTTAAAATGTTGGTCCTTATATTTTAAATAATAAAATCTTGAGAACTGAAGTTATTTATTTAAACTCAAGGACAAATGTTTCAAATGGTAAACTATAGGTATTGAGTTGCAATGAATTAAAGTCCACGGACTAAATTTCAACCAAGTCAAAACTATAGGCATTGAATTGAACCAAGTTAGACTTTAGGGAATGAGATACAATTGAAGCAAAACTATGGGAATCAAACTATTAATTTTCCCTAAACTAAAATATGTTATTTCTCATTAGATTTAAAAAAACAGAATAAAAACAATGGAATATCTCCACTTCATACTCTGCTAATAATCCTTCCACTTGGAGTGGAATCAAAAAATGACATAGGTGCACGGAAGATGCACAAGTGCATTTTATTGAAGAGCAGAGTTGCGGTCTTGTAACCGGCTGTGGATAGAAAAATAGCTTGCGCAAGGAGACAGAAAGCACTTCCTATGGCCATAGCAACGTAGACAACTATAAGCATAAAGGTTCCGATGGGTGGTTTCACATCTGAAGAGATAGGAGTTGCCCAGGCCATCCAATAGCTGCTACCAATTTGAAGAAGTTGAAACAGAATTTGAGCCAAAATTATAAATGGCACAAGAGCTCCTCCATATGCCGTTGTAATATATTCCCAATAAACAGAAAGCCCAACTTTACCTTTCTCCCTTTCTTCCTCTTGAATAAGCTGCCCTTTTGGTTCAACTACATTATCTGTTTTATCACTTTGCCCATCATTGCTTGCCTCTATTACCTCTGTAACTTGTACACCAGAGGTATTTACTTGATCACCTGTACTAAATTTATCAGACACTTCACCTCCATTTAATGATTCAAGTGCGGATAATGCTTTTCTATGTGCACCAACAAGCTCAATAAAATCTGACCCTGAGTTGAGCAAATCAGCATACTTTCCACATTGAGTAATTTCCCCATCTTTCATGACCTAATAGACAAGATATAACATAAAATATTTGAGGATGCTAAACATGGTACATTTTGAAATGATGAAGAATAAATCCTGTGAAGAGCTCACCAAAATAAGGTTGGCAGAAGGTAAGAACTCTACTTGATGAGTGATATAAATAACTGTCTTTGAACTTAAACAACCGAGTAAACATTCCTGCCGTATACAGAAGAAACCAAATGAAAGAGCCAATTAACTGAGTCAACTAAAATATTAAATAAGTGTGACAAATGACAATAGATAAAGGTAATGCTTCAAAAACGTATGAAAAAGAATCATTTGTAGATTACTAGTACTATAGAGAATTCAAATTATAAGGCCAAATCCATATAGGATATAACAATCAAAATCATCATAATAGATTACCTTGAAAAGGTGAGATCCTGTATGAGCATCCACAGCACTAAAAGGATCATCAAGTAGATATATATCAGCATCTTGGTAGAGAGCTCGTGCAATCTGAATTCTCTGTTTTTGTCCACCACTCAAATTGATTCCCCTCTCCAATAATTGTCTGATCACCAAATGGCAGAAGCTCCAGATCCTTCCTCAGGGAACATGCTTCAAGGACCTTCTCATAACTTTCCCTATCCATCTCCTTACCGAATAATACATTCTCTTCAATCTTCCCACTTTGAATCCATGCAGACTGAGCAACAAAGGCCTTAGTTCCACACACCCTTATTGTTCCTGAAATCTTTGGTACTTCTCCCAAAATACATGACAGCAGACTGGATTTGCCTGAGCCAACTGTGCCACAGACAGCAACCTTCATGCCTTGCGCGACAGTGAGATTTATATCTTTCAATGTTGCATTAGAGGAAGATATATCCCAAGAGAAATTACCATTGAGTACTTCGATTGCTGTGTTAGAACCACCCCTTGGAAGCTTCTCTATAACATCAGACTGCAAGTCCTCAAGTCGAAGGAATGATGCAATCCTATCCAAAGATACTTTAGTTTGTATTACCGTTGAAATTGTTTGTGGGAGAAGATTAATGGGCTGCTGAAGTAATTTGAGTGTTGCAAGTGCAGATAAGATCTTCCCTGATTCGAGTGGGATCCCTACAAGTGCACAAGTGCCAAAGGTAGCCACAGATACAAATGTGGGCGCGCTCCAAAGGACAAAGATGGCAATGGCTAGTGTATAAATGAATTTCCTTAACCAACCTTCCTCTGTCTTCCTCAGTTCCATAACCTTGGACAGAAACTTCATTTCCCATCCTTGTAGCTTCAGAATTCTCATGTTCCTTAAAATCTCAGATGTGGTCTTCATTCGTCTATCTTTTGACTCCATTAACTTGTCTTGAAACATTTTCTGCATTTTCCCCAAGGGAAAATTTGCCAACATTACAATAACAGTACCAACAAAAGCGGCTATGGAAGCCAACCCAAGATTTTTATACAAAATATACAAGGCCAATACAACTTGCAGAACTATCAACCACAAATTATGAATGTAAAAGCTGAAATCACCAACTCTTTCAGCATCAACTGCCATAAAATTGATTATTTCTCCACTGGTGTGGCTCTGCTTGGCTTGACAGGAAAGTGTCAAACTTTTACAATAAATCATTGCCACAAGCTGTGCTCGGATCCTAATTCCAATTTGTTGCAATCTAAAGAACCATTGCCTCTGTGACAGGCATTCTATAACCTTCGCAACAAAAAATGCTGCCACCAGAACGTATCCCTCAAATGTTTGTTTGCCATTGAGGTATTGGACAAAAGTGTCAATGAGATATGGACCAACATATGAAGCCAGAGTGTTGAAAAGTGCAAGAATGGCTGTTGCGAAAATCTCTCTCCAAGCTGAGAGAATTAATGATTTCACCAACTGAAGTGCGGTCACTCTGTTTATTTTACCAGAGTCAGCCTCAAGTTTATTTCTAAACGGCGGAAAAGCTCCAGCAACACTGTCACAAATAGCTAGTTGTGGGACATCCTCAAGGTCCAAAGCTTTCATCTTACCCGCAGAAATCAGAGGACCCACCCAAGAGAAGGTAAGAATGCTGAAAACTCCAGCACTTGAGTAAGGAGTAACAGTTTCCTCCCCCTTGGTCTTATTTGACGCTAACGCATTACTTAAATCAGTATTATTATTCAAAAGAGGCTCTTGAAGAGTGTTATCTTCATTCTCATTTTTCACATAAAACACCACGTAGCAAAAGAATATACCCACAAAGGAGGAGACACCATCAGAAATTATGCATTGAAGTGGTAACAAGACGTGTTTAAGATGGAGAATAGCGTCCAGAATAAAACAGTAACACGAAATAAGGAGGTAGAAAGCGCACCATGACCTGAAGAAGAACAGAAATTTCCTTTCACCTGAATCGAAGAATCCTGTACGCAGGTAAGCACAAAGGACTCCCCAAGCAACTGTTTTAAGCGCAAAATCCAAAAGGGTCACGAACTTTTCATCAGACCAACCATTTCGATACCAATAGAAGTTATACAGTAGAAACATGACAAGATTAAATGCAGAAGCACCCAAAGAACAAGACAGAATCCTCGGGTACAAAGTACACTTGAGTCTCTCATTGGAACCATTTCTAGTACCTGCAGTGGTTTTATTCCAGACCCATGAAACAAGGAACGCTACTAACAAAACTAAATGGAGAGAAGCAGATAACAAACGCAAGAAAATGGGTTTTAAGAGAAGACTTGTGGCAGAGTACATTAGCGAGTTGTATGAGCAAACAAACCACTTAGATTTCGTGCAAGACTGAGGATAGAAACCAAAAAGAAACGAGTTCAAGAAGGGAGAATAGTTAACGTGGTGCCCAAGGAAAGGGGGGGAAGGAGGACTGATCTCTGGGGAAAGGAGGAGATCTGGCAAGTGGAGAGGAGTGCTCTTGGGGGTGAGAAGAGAAGAGAGGCGTTACTCACATCTGATGTGGCCTGTGAAAATAATTTTTAAATCCAAAAAGAAAATTCGGATCCGTAAAGTCGAACAGACAAATTAGAATTATTGGTCTTTAGGATCGAATTGGAGCCATGGACTGTGACGTGTTCTTACAAGAAAAATAATCTTGAGAAATGTAAAGTTGAATCCCAAATAAGAGATTTATTTATCAAATGATTTCAAATTTTAAAATATTTAACAAAAGGTCCCATTGACAACAACATCAATGGAACCATTTGTTAAATATTTTAAAATTTAGGATCATTTGATAAATATATTTACTATGTGAGATTAAACAGTAAATTTCTCAAGAATCTTTTCGTTCAAAGCATTGGTTTCCCTTTGGTACTTTTCATAGCTTCCCCCTAATCTTTTCACCAGAATAAATAAAAGGGTTTAACCTGTTGGATGGAAAGAAACTGAGAGGAGAAGATGGAAGGGGGAGAAAATGAAGAGAAAGAAAATAAATGAGAATGTATTACCAACTCTTCTATTTAGATAAATAAAAAAATAGGTAAGAAATGATAAAATAGTTGAATAACTGAAATATTACAAGTTTATCGTCAAAGTATATAATATATAAAATCAAATTAAATATGGTAAGGGAAAAATCACAATGTTGATAAAAAAAATTGCATTAACATTAGTATGATCAAATATTTAATAAAAAATATTTTCATGTTATTAAATAAAAAATAATAATTTAGATAAAAACATTATTTTTTTAAGGTTGTGATAATCAAAATTTTGAAAAATATTGTATGTCTAAATTAATGACTAAAAGTAAAAAAAAAAAGTAACGGAGAAGGTCATAGAATATATAAGTAAATAGAGTTTTCTTCTCAATTTTCTCACAATTTTCTTTCTTCTCACTTTTTTCCTTCACTTAAGTGAGAGAAAACTCATTCCTTCCTCTTTTTCTTCTTTAATTTCCTTTCCTTCCTCGTTTCCTCTCCATTCAATTGGAGGTAGATGAAAATTAATAGAGTTTCTCACTTTTCTTTTAGTAAATCAATCTTTTCAAAAGCCCAAAAATCAACTTCTGAAAATGTAAACTCACATTAAATAGAGGTAATATAAAAAATAACAAATTTTTAATATAATACTAAATACTTTATAAAAAAACTAAAAATCTTTGCTCCGAATATCTTCAGATGATGAAAGGGAGCATGTTAAAAATGATTAATAATTAAAGGTTTATTGATTACTAATGTAATAATCAATTGGTATGTTGTGATGGAAAAAAAGCCAAAGAGAAAATCCTACGTAGAAAGGGTCTTGTCCTGCAGCTGATTGGCTACATGGGCATGTTTGGTTTGGTGGAAATGAGCCAATAGAAATGAAAATAGAATTCAATTCCATACTGTAAGTCTGTTTGGTACATTTCATAAGGTTATGGAATTGATTTCCATATGGAAATCAATTCAATCAAAATTGTGGATTTGGACTCCATCATACAACCTATGGAATTGTCCAAAATTTCATAGAATTCCAATTTTAACCCTCCTTTTTCACCTCCTTCAGACCCAACCTTTATCTCATCTCTGTCCGGTCATCCACAACAACAACAACCTTCCACAACGATGATGAGATTCTCTTTCCCGACTTCATCTTCAAACTTCGAGATCCCAATATGTGACTATAGTGATCTGCAACAACCCATGGCTTCTTCACGGCCTCCTCTAGCAACGGTGAAGCGATCGATGGGAAGATGGTCTTCTCTCAACAGTTTCTCTTCTATATGAATTGTAAATGCCCAAAGTTGCAAACTCCGAGCTTGCCAACAAACTTTGACTCCTCTAGATCTGTAACTTCCCATCGTTGCCATCGGCTTTGAACGAAGATTGTAAATGGCCTTCTCTCAACAGTTTCCTCCTTCTATTTTGAACAAAGCTTGACCGAAGATTGTTGAGCGGGTTGATGGACGATTTTGAACTCCAGCAATGGAGATTTTGAACAAAGCTTGATTGATAATTTAGTGGAATGCAACACGCACATTGAAAAGACACATGGAATGCAACACGAACAAGAGAAAAGAATAAGACGCATCTTCAACGTTTTTCTATGCTTATCTACAAATTTTCTGAGAAATATTTGAAAAATCTTATGTTTTTCTGAAAATTTGAATTCACTTGTCAACATCATCAAAGTTGATTTGGTTTAAATTTCAAAAGGTGAGGTTTGATTAGACTCGCTTCTATCTTCTGAGAATGAGTGAAGGGGTAAAGAATTAGGTTTGGGTAAATGATTTTAAGATATCAAAAATAAAACCAGTAAGGAAATTGAGCCTAATTGTTCACTTTTTTAAGAGGGATTACGCTCGTGATTTTATCTTTATAACTTGTCTTGAATCCTTTTTTTTAAACTTAGAATGTTTGTTGCATGCACAAGATTATTTAGACATTTAGTTTCATGTATAGTTTGGTCAAATAGCTAACCTTATCATATGAATCATTTGCATAACCCATTTGAGTTTAAACTTTTTTTAAAAAAATTGCATCTAATAGCCCTTTATTTGATTTGATGCAATTTTCCCTATTTATTTCCAGATTTTATTTATTTCAATAAGTGCTTGGCATTATATTTAGAAAATAGAGTGAATAAATAAGAAAGGAAAAAAAAACAGAAGGGAACAAGGGAAAAGAAAAAGGAGAGAAGCATGAAAATATATAAAGAATGAAAAAAAGGAAAAAATAGAGAAAAAGAAAATAATGAGTTGTTGTTCCCAATAAATGTGTTATTCCTTCATTCTTCTTAAAATACTTGGCACTGATTAAAATATCTATATGTCATCTATTTTGTTTCATTATCCTACCTTATGTATTACAACTTTTAAAAAAATCTTTTTTGATTTGTGTATGCAATTATACAATATAGTAGAATTGAGATGATAAACAGGCCTATAGTAGATGAATTGCTCTGAGTGAAAATGAGTGAAACACAAGCCTCTAAGGATAGCAAGAGAAGAGTGCAAAACACTTAACCAGTTAGGGACGTTCTATTGTTATTTGTTCTTACCTAAGGATTTGACTTATAGTTATTATTTCTGGAAGGTAAAATAGGTTTCAATCAAAACAAAATTTTTGAAAGTTCAAATTACTTTATATTTTATGATGTTTGCTTTAAAATCTTACTTCCATGGCATTCTTTGGTTATTGTACATTTGAAATCTTGTGGATAAAATTTGATGCAAGTGTGGGTGTGTGATAACTTTTCAATTTTTAGTATATTTAACATATATATTTTAATATAGTTTGAGAGTTATCAATATAATTTTAAAAGATTCTAAGTTTAAAATAACAACTATATTAAATGGTGTATTATATTAGATATTTGTTAAATCATAGCTAATAATAATAATTTAAAGTTTTTAGGAATTTTTATTTTTGTTTTATCCAGTTTATTTTTTGGAAATTAATTAAAAGAGAAGATATTGACAAATCAAGAGATAAATAAACATTAAAAGAAAGGAGTAGTGGGGTTTTGGCATGAGGAGTAACACATTTTTTTTATTTAAAAGGGCATGTACTAATGGTTTGAAGTTACAACAACGGATTGAATCCATAACCTCCCACATGGGAGATAGTGGACATGTTTATTGGAGCGTTGGAAAAATTCAAACGTAAATTTTACAGTATTTTTCTGTAAAATAAGATAACCTTATTTATATATTTAGCTTGAGTTATATAAAAATATTTCTCTATCGTATTTTCAATCGGATACTGTATACCAATAAGCTTCAAGGGGTTAGGTCGAGGAGTTACGCATGTATGCAAGTAAGACACACTTGCAGCGCACTAGAGGAAAAACACACGGACATTGAAAAGACAACGCAAGGGGACAGCATAGACACACATCCATCGGTCAGTGCCTTCATCTTTCTTCTCATCTCTTTATTTTCTTGTTTTTATGTTTTTCTTGAATTTTATTATGGATTTGTTTAAAATCATGTGTGATTAAATTTTTTTATATCTAGAGTAATTATGAGCTGATTTAAAAATTTGAATATGTTTAAACCATCTATTCATATTTAGTTTTAATTGTGTTTATTCACTTTAAATCTTATTATCTAATTAGTATCTGATCAATATTAAATATGAATGTAGGGAATTTAAATTAACATTGAGAGAGGGATCTTAATTGGATCTTTAAACTGAGTGATGTGATATTAAATTTATTCTAATTCACCTTTAAGATAAAAATATACCTACGGGACTCGTATAATTATATGAGAGTGAAATTGTTCTAGTTAATACTTTTTGAATAGCTATTTAAGAAATAATAATTTTATTTGAAAGAGGATTATAGATGATCTTGAGACACTACATGTATTTACTCTAAATAACAAATTAAATTTTAGTTCAATTCAATTTATATTTTTATCATTCGTATTTTGATTTACTCAATTTAAAAAATAGATTTATATTACCTATTTACATATTAAATTGAGTTTATTTAGAATCGATATTGATTTACCATATATTATTTTAACGACTTGTACACTTGCGATTCATAATTAAATTTTGGTAGCATTAAGTTTTTATGGAAAACCACAACTCGAGCCCGTCATGAGCCTGCCAACCCACCATTTATTTATTTTTAATTTGTAATATATAATTTACAATAAAAATTTTAATAAACATATAAATATTGACAAAAATAATTAAAATAAAGTTATTAGAGTATAAGAAAACATTTTTGAAATAAACTTTCATTTATTGTTTAGCAATTATAATATTTTTAATAAATTTTATATATTTTAATATTAAAAATTTTTAAGAAATATTTATTTTTTGATAAATAAATAACAATGAGAATGAAAGATTGAAACAAATATGTACAATTATATGCTATATAGTTTATGAAGATTTAACATTCTACAAATTTGACTTTAAAAATTAGTTTTTAAAAAAAATGTGAGTTGCAGGTGGGTCGAGCTAATATAATCCACAGGTTAAATGGTACGAGTCTGTGCAGCCCCATATCTTGACAGGTTGGAAAAATCCAAATCCACTTTAACCCCACCGGCTAACAGATTCAACCAGCTGGTTAAACCCGTTTTACCAACTCTAAATGTAGAGGGAAGGAATCTTCCACAGGTCTTCCGTGCTCATTGCAAGCTAAGACAATCTAGCCTGTCCAAATTTGCTTTAAATAGTTGGGATTTCAAAGTTTTAGGCTTATAATTTTTAGCTGACACTTTTAATTTAAAAATAATATTAATTAAAGATTATTTTTGTAAAAAAATTATGTAAACATATTAAAATATAAAAAAAAATGAAATCTTGAATTATCCATATTTTAATACTCATAATCGTTAAACGAGCAGTGAAACTAATTTCACGAAAAACAAATTGTCAGCCATAGCATACAATATATAGTTATTCAGGAACTGCAACCTCGTGACATGAATCGAAATCCTTCAATAAACCACACAGTGAAGTGTAATTGTTGATACATGTTAGTTTGAATACGTTCCAAAAATCTAGAACATATTTAAATTGATACAAATAAAGATAAGAGGAACTAACCCTTAACTGAGATCAAAGGGTTGAAAATAAGAGTGAAAATAATCTATGTCTTTAATAGGGGTTCACGGTCTGATCTGTTTAAAGCCTGCTAAGACTTGATCCATTTAACCAAAAAGTCAGGCTTTACACCTAATTAAAGGCATGCACATTTAAATAGATCAAACTTTTTTTTTGAATATCTAACCTCAAACATGTAGATCTAGCGTGTTTAATTACGTGTTATCTATACATAAGCTGAAAACATATTTAAAGCTTCTCATTTGTAAAGATACAGGTTTTAAAGCCTAATGTAGGTTTTGGTAGGCTTAAAGACTATTTACGGTTTTCAAAACCTTAAACATAAGGCATTTTTAAGGGCCTCTATTATAAGCAAACATTCAAAAGGCTTCGGTCAATGTCAAGTCTTTTTGAAAGCTCAAACCCTTGCATTAAAATAGCTTGTACATAGCCTTATGCTCAAGCTTGATGCCCCGTTACAGGCTTATGCTTATTTAGTCCAAATCTGATCGGCCTACTTTCACCTCTAGTTGGACATTTTCATCAAAAGGGGATGGTTCGAGTCCTAAGACCGTCACAATGTCGTGAAAGGCATATTGGGTCCGTTTGGATAGAACGTTGGGAAAACGGATACATATTCCGAGTTAGTTTATGTGAGAGGAATTTTGTCTCGGTAAGCGCACCCGTTGGCAAAACGGGTAAACCAAACACACCCATTATACCCAAGTAAAATACGGAATTTGGAGCTAATTCCCACGTGGGAAATGCTTTACCCCAACCAATAATATAGGCACACTTTACTACGAGAAACTAGAATCTTCCACTAAACCTAATCATATTGGTATTGTAGTTTGTTGATTTAGAATAACATAACCCTTTTAATTCCTCAGTTTAGTTGACTAGGAGCTTAGCTGGTTTTATTTCCCAAAATCTAAATTTTGTCTTAATACTCATATTTTTTGAAAAGTTATTTTGGATACAAAATCTCAGTTTGAAACCTAGGTTTTAAAAAATTCATTTTCTTGTCAAATTACAGTCTCTCTCCTAATAAATTTTCTCTTTCCTACTTTTTCTTTTTTTCTCTTTCGTTTTTCCTACTTATTTTTTTCTTCGGAATCCGTAAAAAACCAAAACTTCACAAACATAGTCACCTTTTCAAAACCTAGGTTTTACCTTTGAATCCATAAAATCTATTCTCAAAAAGACTACCAAACAAACCGTAAGTGTTGAGATATATAGGTTGAAATTTAGGTATTTTTTATATATTCAATATTAAGGGAATGACATTAATATTCTCATCAATAAGATAAAATTGAGAAATTAAGTTATATTTTTTCAGTTTAAACTTAAACTTAAATTCTTAATCATATTTTAATATTTAAACTTAAATTCTT
>JANTPZ010115144.1:0-12321 GCA_025593235.1 Vachellia pachyceras
ATATTTTTTCTAAGGGAAGAGAATTAGATTTCCCAAACTTTCCTCTTAAGTGTATCATTGATTTTTCTTCTAACAATTTGTCAGGAGAAATTCCTAATAAGTTGTTTAACTTAACTCAATTGTGGTCCTTGAACTTATCTCATAACCATTTGACTGGAAAGATTCCCAAAGAAATTGGAGGTGTGAATGACCTGGAAAGTCTTGATCTCAGCTACAATAGACTTCATGGAGAAATTCCTTCAACCATCTCTAACCTATCTTTTCTTGCTTGGTTGAACCTATCATACAACAATTTCATTGGGCAAATCCCATTAGGAACCCAAATTCAAAGTTTTGAATCCTGGAGTTTTGTTGGCAATCGTTACCTCTGTGGAGACCCTCTACCAAAAAAGTGCAACAAGAAAGAAGAAACTTACAACGTAAAGCCACCGGTTGAAGAAAATGAACATGACACTTTTCTGAAGGCATTGTATCTTGGGATGGGAGTTGGATTCGCATCGGGTTTCTGGGCAATTTGTGGCTCTCTCTTCCTCATCAGAGCATGGAGACACAAGTTTCTTCGATTCTTTGACTATCTAATAGATCAGCTTTATGTTTTTGTGGTTTTCAAGTTTAAGAGATTTCGTGAAGTACTGGGAACAAATAACCATTGAGGTAAGAGATTTATTATGATTATTTCTCCTTTTTTTAAAAACCTGCTTTCTTTCATTTAAGTAAGGGTTTATTTCATTTTTCTTCTTCTTTGTTTTGTTCCTAACTGATTTCATTTTTCATTGTTTGTTATTGAATATGTTGTATCTTAGGTATGCAAATGTAGTAGCAAGCTTCAATACTCTATTTGCACATGTGCTGGGGCTCTCATGCTTCCTGTTGAATGTCCTTTCATTATATAACTATGAGAAAATAAGATTTTGTAACGCTAGTTACTTCTTCTGATCTTGAATATAAGAAATAGTTGTAATTTTATTGTACGGTAAGTTCTCTTGTTGCTAAGAATGGAAGCTTTTGTTGAAAGGTTTTTTATGTCACATATGATTGCACTTCAATGATTTTCTCTTTCAGTTGATCCATATCCTTCCTTTGTGATTATGATACATAGAAACATACACAAATCTAATTAACATGACATAACTTTGTAATGCCAAGGGATCAACTACCCTCAAACACGGCTCTCACAGGATAAATTGTACGTGTTACAATTATATTACATGTCACAACAAATCAAAAACATGTACTCACTCTAAAGTTGATTTAATAAGAATTCACAAACAAGTTAGGATTGCTTTTATATAATGTGGTTGAAGGTGGAATGTCATATATTGAGAAGAAAATGGTAAAAGATCGTTTAAGGTGGTCTTCTGAAAAGAGGTGAAGGAAGACAGGAGCACACTTTCAATGAGGTTCTAGAGAAATATATTTTGGTTAATAATCTATCCAAAGATTCACTCTCAATGATTTTTAATGTTATAGCTCTATACCCAATGTTTCACATAAATTATTAATTAACAACGACATGATTTTAAAAAATCACAGTTCTTCATTTTAAAAATATTCAAACATGATTTTCCAATTCCTTTTCTCTCATATTTCGCTTCAAGGAATAGCTAACAATTCTTCATTTTTATATAATGTTTACCTTTGTCTCTTGGAATCAAGGTAGTTGCAAATTAAATCAACTTAGAAGATTAATGCGAATCTTATCCTACCTGAACTTTGAAGTAATCCTTCTTCTTCTTCTTACATTCTGCAATAGCTCAAGCACTTGCCTTGTTTAATTATCGAGAACTGCTTCACTTTCCCACAAATAAAACTAAGCCTTAGATGTCTCTCATATAAATTAGAATAAGTTAAAACCACAAGAAATGCAGTTAAATTGTTTAGAGCCAAAAAGTACAAAAATCTAAAAGATATGTGAAGTTCATTTCAGTTTTGATAATGTGTTTAGGGGACACAGAGCCATTGGTTAAATAGCTACTCTATTTCAAATGTTAGCTTCACATAATACATATTGTGCATTATGTGCAATAATTTTCTCTTCTTTTCTTTTCCTTTTTTGGCATTGATTGTCATAAGTTATTATATATACCAAGTAAAGCTTGAGGACTTTATTGTGTTCAAAGTACTCAAGTTAATTGACCAAAATAATGGTGAGCCTTTCACTTCAAAATTTGGTTTGTTTTTCTATCTCTTCTACATGCAATAACAACATTAAACAAAAACATCATAAGTAGTGCAAATGGACCTGTAGGTTGCCATGAAAATGACAAAAGATTGCTCGTAATCTTCAGATAAGGAGTGATAGATCCAAACAAAGAACACTTCTCTTTAACTGATGAACAACATTGTTGTTCATGGAAGGGAATTCAGTACCACAACATCATAGGAAGAGTTACAGAGCTTTCTCTTTCCAATCACATATTACAAGGTCAAATAAATCTATGTGCGCTTCAACTTGAATTTCCCAATCACTTGGACTTGAATCTAATGACTTTGAAACTCTGAGTATGTCATCATGCAACCAAGTCTCCATATCTCCTATAAAGGGACACAAGTTCGAAAACCAATCATTCGATGCTTCTTTTAATCAATATGTCATTCTAAGCTACCCAAGCTTCTCAAATAATTTGGGTTTGCACATACTTCATCTTCGTTGGCTTTCTCAACTTTCTTCCTTGAAATTTCTTGACCTTAGTAGGACTAATATTCTAAATGAAGCCAATTGGCTTCAATACATAGCCATGCTTCCTTCACTCTCTGTGTTACAATTTCAGATTTTCCATATGAGTAGTACATGCATGGCCATATATAATTGAAGCCGTGACAGTTAAAAAATCATCATATATGTGACTCTGAGCTGAATATTTTAAGGATTGGGCTAAAACATTAGGCCTCAGTTAGTTCTCTTTAATTAGATAAAACACTTATAGTAAAGGCATTGCCCCACAAATGATAAAAACTTATAAACCCATTCATATTCAACATTATGAACGTTAATTATAGGTTTTAAAATCGATACCTAAAAATAACCAACATGGTTGGATTTAATGGAAGGGCTTAGTTTTTCACAACGTAGTGAATTATTATTTAAATCCTCATTGGAAAAGATGAGTTACATTTAGTGTCCGACAATACTTTAAATAATATTACTTCAAATAAAAGGATACATATACTTATCAAAAACCAATACATATGGTTGAAAGGTTCATTCTTTTGGCTTAATGAAGTTTATTGGAAATTTCTTTTTCCTTAAAAAGAAATGAAAGGCTAAAAAAATAATCTCACCTTAGGTCATTGCTATTGGTTTATTAACTTAATTTGATTAATGTAATAATAGGCAGACCGAAAAATTTTCATTGCTTTGGAAGCATGATAGAAATGATATTGTATTTAACTACGAGTGCATGGAACTTGTATAATAATCTCAAAGGATCAATTCCGAATTGATTAGGCTGAACGGTTGCAATATTTGAATAGTGATCCAACCTAAGCCACAGATTATAAAATCTTATCGTTGTCTAACTTTGGAAATGCATCAAAAATATAATTCTGATTTCCAAAGATTGTACAGGGTACAACCCTAGGGTCGTTCTCTCCGGAGCTAATGCGTACCAAATAGATTATAGCTTGTGCTTAAGTATGCAATGCAAATGAAAATGGTTTTCGGTTCAAAATTGCTATGTACCAAAAGCTTAAATATAAAATAACACTTGTTTTTGGTATTTTTAAATTATGTGGAAGCAGCAAAACAAGATTGGAGTGAAAAAGTGTTTAATGGTGGATTTCCTCTTGAAAATGAATTAGGCCATCATAGTTCGCAAAAGATTAGGGAAAGTATCGGTTTTCGCACTAAGTTTCGTAATCACAACCCCAACAACTCGCTGGGTCAGGAATCTCATGTAATGAACTCCATTCCATGAAACCCTTTAAAAACACTTAGTGTGTGCACGGAAGTCGCAAGGTGAAAAATTCAACCCAACACATCATTGCTTCTAAAATCAAGCACAACTAGGAAGATTAAAGAGAACAATAAATATTTCACTGAATAAGTAGAGATGAGACTTCATTCTACTACGTCAAACACAAAACAACTTTAATACACACATAATCCAAGTTTGGCTCGACCAAGACCAAGTATCTACGTACAAATTACAAGTTCTAACTCAGAATCCAAGTAATCTATAACATAAATACAGATTGAAAAAATACTCCCCTTTCAGAACATCAAACTCAGATCGTCTTCATCCTCAAGAGGAAAAGAGATGCTTAACCAATCATTCTATTCGAAAGCAGGCTCCGAATGGATGATGGAAGGCACATGATGGACTGATGGCGATGAAATGGAGTGAAAATAGGGTTTTGAGAGTAGAGAGGATGAGAGAAAGTGTATGTGAGTGTGTTCTCCCTCTTCCACACCTTCAAACTTACCCTAATTAGGTATTCCTAACCGTCCAGGGTCAGATCCAAGGAAACAGGTCGGGTTTATTTTCCATTTGGAGCAAATTCTGGTGCTGAAGCGCGATATTCTGGTGTGTTCTCCCTCTTCCACACCTTCCACATGTTGTCTGCTTTGGATTTATCATATAATCATTTGACTGGGACACTTCCTAGTTGTTGGGAAAATTGGAAGCAACTAGACTACCTTGACTTGTCTAGTAATAAGCTTACAGGGTGAGGTTCCTCCCTTCATGCCTCATTGAATCTTGGGATATTAGATTTGCATGATAACAATTTCTTTGGCAAATTTTCATTAGACCAGTCAAATTGGACCAATTTGCAGTATCTTCTTCTTGAAGGAAATGAATTCTCTGGAAGTTTTCCTACTACAATACCTTCAATTTTGGTGGTTATCAAATTGAGGGCCAATAAATTTATTGTGAGATTCCCTACAACTTTGCAACCTCTCTTCTCTTATGATATTGGATCTTGCTGATAACAAGCTTTCTGGATCCATAGCTCGTTGCCTATATAAAATAATGGATTCAATCGGTCAAGCTTTGAGGGCAGAACTCATAAATGTGTATATAAAGGAAGAGAATTAGATTGTGCTTAAATTTGGTTGTTTGCTGGTGATTGATTTGCCCTCTAATAACTTGTTTAGAGAAATTCCTAAAGAATTGTTTAGTATGAACCAAATGTGGTCCTTGAACTTGTCTCAGAACCATTTGACTGGAAAGATTCCTAGAGAAATCAGAGGCATGACAAATTTGGAGTCTCTTCATCTTAGCTACAACAAACTTTTTAGAGAAATTCATTCCACCATTTCTGATATGTCTTTTCTTGCTTGGTTGAACCCACATACAACAATTTGATTGGACAAATCCCAACAGGGTCCCAAATTCAATGTTTTGATTCCTGGATTTTTGTTGGCAATCTTAATCTCTGTGGAGATCCTCTTCTAGAAAAGTGCAACAAGAAAGAAGAAACTCATAATGTAAAGCAGCAGACTGAAGAGAATTAACATGACACTTTTCTAAAGGCCTTGTATTAGATGGGAGTTGAATTTGCAACAGGTTTCTAGGAAGTTTGTGGCTCTCTCTTCCTCATCAAAGCATGGAGACACAAGTTTTTTTTTTATTCTTTGACTATCTGATAGATCAACTTTATGTTTTTGTGGTTATCAAGTTCAAGAGATTTCATGAAATACCGGAACAAATTAAATGATTTCATTTTCCATTGTTTTTAATATGTTTTGTAACACTCCTTATTTTCCTCTATAAACATCATATTAGATCACTATTGAACCACTTTAGGGCCTTGGATAACTTAAATTGACCAAAGAAGTGAGAATAAAAATTTCAAAACGGAGTTACTGTTCATTTGGTCAATTTCCAGATTTCTGGCCCAACTTTGAAAAATCATAACTAATTCTAAAAAATAAAAATTGAGTGGTTCAAATTTCTATTTGAAGCTTATGAAGTGATCTACAGGGGCAAAATACTCACTGGTTCCAAAACTTGCACATATGATACAGTTATTCCGTGAAAATCACTATTCATTTGGTAACTTTCCAGTTTTCCAGATTTATCACTCAACTTTGGAAAATCATAACTCTTGATCTACACATCCAAATTTAGCAAAATTTGGCTCATTTTAAAGCTTCGAATGTTTAGTATTTAACTGGAAAGTTTCAAGTCATTCAGAGTTCATTTTCTATTTTTCATCACTATTCTAGAAACAGGGCAGATTCTTGGGTTTTGGAACTCTTCACTTGAAACTTTAGCTTTTCTTTAAAAATTTGCCAAAGCCTCTTTTTAGTTAAGTTTTATCCTTTTGCAATGCATGATAAATTCCTTAACATCCTTTAGCATTTAAGCCCCTACTCATGCATGCATCATCATATATCCACTTACTAACCAAGTAGAAGTTTATAATTACATAACTACAATATTTATACATAAGGTTCCAATCATGCCACATAAAATTTCCATAAGCAAGAGCATCATCTTCATTCATCCATAACTTTACTCTTACCCTTTTCTTGAGCTTGTACCTACAATGGTTAGTTGGGGAGGGTGAGATTTCAAGGAAATCCCAGTAGCAAGCACTCTAATAATACATCTACGTGCATGATTATTAATGAAATCAATTATGCCATGTAACAAGAACAATCAATCAAGTTTCTAAATCAAGACAATCATTACATAACAACCATCATACTTTCACACAAGTAAGTTTTCATAATTTAAATGGCTGCAACCACACAACAAACATGGCAATTAATACATATATAAATCAATGCAAAGTACATGCCAAAGTTAGTAGTGTTGCTACCTTGTCCTCTTAATTCCCCTTGAACTTGAAGCTCTCTTGTTAATCTTTTCCAACAATTTCTTTGGTATTTAAACTTCCTAAACATTACACAAGAACATAATCATCAAGCTCAAGTCATAAATTAGCCAAAAGAATCACCAAAAATGCAATATAACTTCCCTTGCTCTTTTAAAGAATTCTAGAGCTTGGAAACTTGTCTTAATGATTTCTAATGCTTCCCAAAACTTGCGCTCACTTTTACCCTACACAAAATCTCATTTTAAATCCATTGGAAGCATTAAAATCATCAAAATCCAACTCCTTCCACACCATCCAGAACTGACCGAAAAATATAACACAAGCACACACTTATGATTTTCAACATTTCTTCACATATAATGACATTTCCTTGATCCCAAAACACTTCTCATATATTATTTAACTCAAACAACTCTTCCTCATCAAATATAAAATTGGACAGCACCTCCCCTTAGGGTTTGAGATCCCAAAAATTTATACAACCATCAAACCCAGGTAATATATACATCAATCAACTCCTTAACTTGCATAGAGTTGTTTGGTACCAATTATTTGATCCAAATCCCTCTTTTTCTCATTTTTCCCACAAGAACCCTAATAATTCAGCAGCCAAAATCCAGTACAAATCCAAAAACTAAACTGATAGAAGTGAAGAGGAAGTTCTAAGGAGTAGAAATATATGAAAGATTTCATCATAACTCAACTTTACCTTGGATTTTTGGAGCTTCTTCTCTTCATCCATGGCTGCCTCTTCTCTTCTCTTTTCAGGTCTGGTTGTGCACGAAAATTGGGCTGGAAAATGGAGCAAAAATTTAGTCATAAGGGCTTTAATGCATGTGGAGATTAGGTGGATGGCGGCCTCTTCTCTTCTCTTTTTTGGAGATGTTTTATTCCTCTTTTAATCTCCATATTTCCTTTACTAATATGGAAAAATATTTTCCCAAAAATACCCTTGAAATTCGTCCAAAAATAATAGGGTAATTTTATCCTGTCAAAAATCCCTGAAAAACGTATTTCTGACGGGCAAAATATTTTTAGGGCATTAAAAATTTCTAAAATCTTCACTGATACTCTAGCCCTTTTACTCTCCTCAATTTGCCCTTTAGATTGTCTGAAAATAATTTTTGAATAAAATTATATTTTCAGGATTTTCTAGCATTTTTCCTTAAAATCGGGAAATTCGCCTCAATCGTATATTGGCCAATAATTTTATTAATTACTATAAAATTCACTTGATTTTCCTGTGTCATGAACTCAACTGATTGAGGTCTCCTAGAACCTCAAATAATTATTTTTGGCCGATTTACCTTCAAAATTCTTTAAACAGAGATCTAGGCCGCATTTTGACAATCTGTCAAATCTCAGTTAATCAGTGAGTTCTGCTCTATCTTTTGGGCATCTGTGACTTTTTCTGATATTTTGGTCAACATTTGACTTTGACTTCGTCAAATGACCAAAATGCCCTTACACTTCTCTTAATGACCAAAATGCCCTTACACTGTCCAACCTCCCGAAATTCCCATTTTGCCCTTGACTTTTTCACACCGATCTTTTGTGTAATGACCTTTGGGTCCTTCCCAGGAGGTCACCCATCCTTACACTACTCCCGGGTGAGCACGCTTAGCTGCAGAGTTCTCATAAAACTTCTCCCGCTGAGCCAAGTCTGACTTTGGGTTATCAGCCCATCGGCATCATCTTTTTCCGAAATTTCTATCAGTGGGCTCAAACTCAACTTTTGACTACTGGCTTGACTCCTTTTTATCTAATGACCATATTGCCCTTGGTCTTTGTACTTAATGACATTTTACGTTCTTGGCTTACATTCTTAGTAATTTTAAAGCCTTAAGACTAAATTGACCAGGGTCTCTCTGGTCCATTGACATCTTCTCTTTCTGTACTTTTATTTCTGGGCCATATCTTATCTCATAACTATCGGTTTAGCCTCTATTTCCATTTACAGAAAAGGCTGGATATTACATGTTTTATCTTTATTGTAGTTACACATGGCATGGAGTGGGGTTATTAGTGTTTCCTATATATGTCCTTTTATTATATATTAGATTCTTCGGTTATATGTTGAGAAAAATAAGATTTTGTAATAACGATCACCCCCAATCCTAAATACAATGACTCTTTTTCAAATTTAAACAATATTAAAAGCTTATAAAAAGGATCAACCATATCTTAGAAATTGGAACTTATATTTATGACATGACGTGATGAAGTGTCTTAGAAGAATTCTATCACCTAACGTGTTAAATAATTTTACGAGACACAAAGTATTTTAGAAGACCAAGAGCAGTTTTCCGTTTCAAGGAAGCAAAGAACGCTTGTGACTGGTTACAATTTTACTCTTACATGTAGGGATCTTGGATCTCACTTCTGTATTGATATTTCACATTCAAGGTAATAAAGCGCTATAATATTTTAAGTCTTAGTCAATGGTTAATCTCTTAGAGAATCTTCCATAGAATCATTGGATTGGGAAGGGTTTCTGGTTTAAAATAGTTTATATTGTATTTAATCTACGAGTACCATCTCTGACATTTCAGTTGCTTTACTCCAATTTGCCATATAGTGTTAGGAGAAACATGTTGATACCTTGTTTTGATGATAACAAAATTGTGCTAAGAGATTGTAAAATGATTTTGAGTTTTAAAGTATTGATTCAGTGCTTCATGAAAATACTCGAGTGTTTTTATCAAAGTATTGACAGTACTCGAGCATTGAAATTCAATGCTCCAACACTGCATGATTTTATCTTAAAAGATTTAGTACTTCCAGACAATACTTCAAGTATTGACATGAAGTGTTGTCAATACTCGAGTACTGGAAAATGATACTTGAGCACTGTGTTTTAAAAATAAGTTTTTAAATATACTCTGAGTGAACACTTCAAGCATTGGCATAGAGTAATGCCAATGCTCGAGTATTGCAAGTCAGTACTCGAGCATTAAGCCAAAACAGGATTTACAATCAATGCTGTAATGAAGTACTGCAAGTATTGGCTGACAGCAGAGCCAATGCTCGAGCACTAGGTTTACAGTACTCAAGCATTGAAGTTTCTGAAAGCACTTCTAGTCAACACTCCTAGCATTGGCTGAAAGTAGTGCCAATGCTCGAGCACTAAGTTTCAGCACTCGAGTGTTGACTGTTTTTCTCAACACTATCAGACAACACTTCCAGCATTGGCTGACAGCATAGCTAATGCTCGAGTACTGCAAATACAGTCTCGAGTGTTGAGTCTTTTATTAGTGCTGTTAGGTGATACTTCAAGTAAAAGCTTCCAGCAGAGCCAACACTCGAGCACAGTTTAACAGCACTCGAGTGTTGTGACCTAACCCTCAACACTGGAAGCCAACAATGCAAGCATTGACTGCAAGCACTGTGAATACTCGAGCACTAACTTTCAATTTTTAAGGCATTAATTTTTACTTACTTCAGATTTTCCATTATATATATGTGTATCAAGAAACTTCACAAATTTCATGTGTTTCAACAATAATTTCCAGCTTCCCTTCACAAATTTCATGTGTTTTACTGCCCTTGCTATTTACCACAACATTATTTAACAGGAGCATCTGCAATAAAAGAAATAAGGTTGGGCGCCATGAGAATGATAAAACAATACTCTTGATCTTCAAACAAGGGCTAGCAGATCCTTCAAACAAAATGTTGTCATGGATTAAGCTAGAAGATTGTTATTTATGGGATGGAGTTCATGGTGACAACATCATAGGTAGAGTTACAGAGCTTGATCTATCATTTTGTGGATTAGAAGGTGCGATTGATCTATCACTGCTTCAACTTGAATTTCTCAGCTATTTGGATTTGAGCTATAATTCTCTCAAGTGTGTGTATTCCACCATCTTGGCAAGTCTCTAAATTTCCTTTACATAGAGAAAAATCAAACAACCAATAATTAGCCAGCTCCTTATTAAAATATCTTGACCTTAGTGGCAATGATATTGGAAGTGACACCAGATGGCTCCACTATATGACTATGATACCTTCACTAGCTGAATTGAACTTGGTAGAGTGTGGATTGAGAGGTTTTCCATTCTACAGTGATGTCAATTTCACATCTCTTAAAACTCTTGATCTCTATGTAAACAGTATCAACTCAAAGTTACCCAATTCCTTCTTTCATCTCACTAAAAAGAAATGTCTTATATTGACCTTGGTTACAACAATTTCCATGGTCAATTACTATCAGCCTTGTTTAACCTTCCAAACTTAAATTGTTTATCACTATGCGATAATAAATTCGAAGGACCAATTCCATCACTTATTAGAAACCTTTCTTCTTTAATTTCCTTAGATGTGTAAAATAATCAATTGAGTGGCAATCTTCCAAAAAGCCTCAGACAACTCACTAAGTTGAGCGATTTAAGCATTGGTAGCAATTCTTGGGTGGGTGTCATTTCAAAAAAGAACTTTACCAATCTATCAAGCCTAACACATCTGGCATTGGGTTTAACTAGTTTTGAATTTAACTTCAATCCTAAATGGGTCCCACCATTTCAGCTCCACTATTTTGCTTTAGATAATACAAGTTAGGTCCCAACTTTCTAGCATGGTTATACACAATGGTATCTAGAAGCACTACAGATTTCTAGATCAGAGATTTCGACCATTCGCAATGCAGATCCATTTTGGAGCTTCATATCAGGAATTTCTAATGTTCATCTATCAAACAACTTCATCAATTGATACATACCCAATGTGATACTGAACTCATCATTGATAAGTTTAGACTTCAATAATTTCACCGGAGCCCTCCCAAACATAGTGGCAAATGTCATGTGGTTTATTTATTTTTGGTGAAGAATGTCATGTGGTTTAGCGCATCACATAACTATTTCTTAGAATCTATTTCCCCATTCTTAAGCTCTAAAGGGAATAATAAAGAATACATGTTTTCTTTTTTGGATGTATCATATAATCATTTGATTAAAGCACTCCTTGATTGTTGGGCCAATTGGAATTGGTTGGAATACCTTGATTTGAGGAGTAATAAGATATTGGGTGAAGTTCCTCCTCCCTCAATGGCTCTGTTAACACAACTTCGAGTGTTGTTTTTGAGTGATAATGGTTTCTTTGGCAACTTTTTGTTAGACTTATCACACTAGACATATTTGGAATACCTCGTGCTTGAGTGAAATAAATTCTCAGGAGGTTTACCAAATACAGTGCAGCAAAGTTTGATTATTTTCAAAGTGAGAGCAAACTGATTTACTGGCGTGCCCTGTCTCGTAAATCGCAAAACAGTGTCGTTGGTCAACCTTAAAAATTTGCCAAGAATTAAATTTATAATCTCCAAGGGTTGTATAGTTGCAACCCAGGGTCGTTCTCACCGGAAGCAAGTCACGTGCCAAAAGTTCTTAGCTTATGCTTATGTTTGCGATGCAAAATGCAAATGGGGTTTTGGTTCGAAATAAACTAATCTACTAATCTAAATGCGGAAATTAAAACTTGTTTTTGGTATTTTTGGATTGGGGAGGAAAAATTAGGCAGAAATGGAATAAAAGT
>JANTPZ010115145.1:0-19222 GCA_025593235.1 Vachellia pachyceras
GTAAAAGTATTTTTCTACCACGTTTTCAAATGGATACAATAACAATAAAACATATAAAACAATATACTTTAACTGATTTTCAAATTTTATTTTTAAGCATATTTACATACTTTTATTGATATTTTCTTATTTAGTATATCTGATTTTTTTTCCAGTTATACTTATTTGAAAAAAGTTAAATAAATATGATAAATTTTCTCGAAAAAAATCATTTTTCCACAAAAAGTTGAAGCAAGTTATCTTTCAAAATGAAATACTATCAATTGATTGGAGTAATTAACTGTCAACAAAATTAAAAAAGTAAAAAATAACAAAGATGAGAATCAAATATTAAATGAGAAAAATCCTCTCAGTTAATTAGCAAACAAATAAAAATATTATTGATTTGTGAATTTAAAAATATAAAACAAATTATTAAATTTGTAACTCGAATATAAGCAGCTCAAATGCAAATTTGAAGTAATATTACTTGAAAATTAATAAATTAATTAATTGAATAATGCTGAAATTGGATTTCTAAGAAGCAATTTGAACTACAAATCAGTAGTTCCAACTTACAGGTTTTCGTGAAAAGGAAAACTTTGAGCCACCGAGAAGGCAACAGAACTTTGACTACTTTTTGTGTAAAGAAAAATTGAGGAGTTACTTTATGTAAATAAAGTAACTTTAGTTAAGTCAGTGGCGAGTTCGATGGCGCTCTATCCGATGCAACATGACAGAATCCCTCAAAGAATCATTGAGGAACTTGGAAAGGAAAGCAGAAGGTTTATCTGGGGTGAGGAGGATAACAAAAGAAAATGGCACGCAATCTCCTGGGAGACTATGTGCAGACCGAAGAAGGAAGGAGGCTTGAGGATTATGAGCCTTGGAGGAACGAATGAAGCTTTTTTACATAAAGCATTGTGGCGTATACACTCTAACCCTGGAGACTTATGGGCTCAGGTGCTATTTGGAAAGTATGGTAGAGGTAGGAGCTTAAAAGAGAAAATAACAGCGAAGGGAGGGGACTCACGATTATGGAAGGAACTTGCTAAAATGTGGGATGATTTTAACAGTATGGTAGAATATAGAGAAGAGATGGGAAGTTGTAGCAGTCAAGAATCAGCAACCAACAACAGTACAATAGAGATGGAATTGAAATGGAAACTATCAAGAGATGGGATTTTTAACACTAAATCAGCTTATCAACACAAACAATTGAGCAGAAGGGGACAGGAGTCACCTGTCTGGAGGATCATCTGGAAGCTGTGTGTCCCTGAACGCATCAAGGTCTTCGCATGGAAAATGCTCCATAGAAGGTTGGCAACGAAGGAGGTAACAAAGAGATGGGATGGGGGCAACGGACAGTGTGCTATCTGTGCTCTGGAGCAGGAAAATCTACTGCACGCACTTAGAGACTGCCAGCATGCGACTCAATTATGGAGACGAATGTTACCTATTCATAGAAGAGAGGCGTTCTTTGGTGCATCTTGGTCAGAATGGATTGATCAGAACATCAAGACGAGAGTAAATCAGGAAAATGAAGAGGATTGGAATGAGCTCCTTGTAGTGATGTGTTGGATCAAATGCAGATGCAGGAACGACCAAGTTCAAAATGAAGGTTTTGTGATGCCGAACAATGGTACTCAGGTGGTACGACGGATTGTGAATAGCTGGAAGAAAGAAGAACCATCTGGATTGTGCCACCGGAGGACCTGCTGCAGACGCTGGGAGAAGACAGGCTGGGATTTACGGTTCATCGAACCGTGCGAGTCTGATTGTTTTGTTTTGCTTTCTCCTTTTCCTTCACCAAAAGAAAAAAAGAAAAATTAAAGGTTCAAAAATTAAATCTAATTGTCATTGTATTTAATCAAAAGAGTCAATGGCTCCGTTTGTTTTACCTGTTTTATCAACGGATGCGTTTACCGAGACACTTTCCTCTCACATAAACTACTTCGGAATCTGTGTCCGTTTTCCCAACAGGCTATCTAAACGGAGCCAATATTGTACTTTATATTTACCGTTATTTTGACTTTAATCCCTCAAATTTTAAACTATTGACTTTAATTCCACAAATTTATTTTAAAACATCCGCACATATAATTTAATAAGTGTTTAAGACGCAATTTTAATAACAAATTTTTTCATCAAGAGTATATAATATAATTAAGTTTTGAATAGTGTAAAAGTAGACACCACTATTTAAAAATGGTGCAATTTTTGCAACTCCTTTAAATTAAGCTCAAACGCCCATATCTTTTTCGATGGGGATTGACTTGTTCTCTATGTAACCTTATAATAGATCTTTAATTGCATCAATTTAATGGAATTGTTAAAATTACATCATTTCTAAATAATTGCCTAGTTTTGCACCCTTCAAAACTAATGTTGCTAGACACCAATGATAAAAAAAAATTCATTGTTAAAATTGCATTTTAACCATTTAATAAAACGCAACCACTTTGCCCTTAAGAATATAGATAAACTAAAACTAAAATAAAAGTAAATTTGAAGGATCAGTAAGTCAAATTTTCTTGTTAATTTTAGACTAATTCATTTTTGAATCAAATCCATCTTCGGTCAAAGTTGCTTTTTGAAAGCATATTAATTAATGTTCAATTATTAGAATATTTCAATATTGATTAAATCATATATTTTCATAAGGTTTTCAATAATTAGACAATTAATATATCTTTAACCATCCTAAAGTGTAGTTTAAAATTAACTAAATAATTAATCATGCCTAAATTTTTAAATAAAGGAACATTGTACATGACAGCACAAAATTGCTTTTATGTGTTTTCTAAAGAAATCTGGATTAGTGATGGCATAATTCTCAATCATCTTCATACTAGTCATAAAAAACTCCTATTTCTTTGTTTATCCAATTATTCTTCTACCTATTTCTGTTTTTGTTTTTAAGATATTTGGTTATCAAATCTAGATTTGTTTACATGTCTTGTGCTGTTATTTCTTCGGAAATTTTTTGTGCCCCAAAAAATTAGAATATGCGCCTTACTAAGTCAACACCATTAATATTGCGACAATGACTTTAATACCATGCCAGACTCGTTATAAAAAGTCTCTCTCATTCAACTTTCAACACGGATTCATGATGCTATTACCTAAATTTACCAAACATGAAGCAGAAAAAATTAAGAATGTAAGGACTAGACTTACATTAACGGTAGGTCAGGTCTGCATAAATTTACCAAACATGAAGCAGAAAAAACAGTAAAGCGTGTATGATAACAGGCTTTTGAAATACTGAACCAAGAAGTGGCTTGTTGAAAAAATTTGCTAGATTTTCATTGGAACGAAATTGTTGGATATCATGTTTATGATTTTTTTTAATATTATGAGACAAATAGCACATTTGTGATCTATCAACGTACATGTGGATCAAACTTTCACAAAAAAAAAAACATGTGGATCAAATTCTGATCTAGTGACAAGCATCCAATTTCCATTACAATGCTTTTATATTGGTTAAAAAATATATAGCATGCTAATAAGCAATGGTATATCGGGTTTGTTGTGTGTCATACCCCTTACACAATCTAAACTCCACGGTATAAAGATGTAGTTATGCTAGGTATAAAAGTCCTTCTTTTAACAACACCATTTTGATTACTTAATTAGAATGGGCTTTCTTGAAAAAATTGTAAACTTTTTAAACAACTTTTACACAAAGTTGTTTTTAAGAAATTCCATTGAGCCATGTTTAATCCTGGGACCCTTGGGTTAACTTAATTAATCTTTGAAACCTAGGTTCAGATCATTATGTAATCACGCTTACAAATATAATATTATAAACTAGTCCCCAATATTGGTTGTTGTTATATTCCAAATTTTGGGCCTAATAGTTTAAGAATAAGCCTAAATGATATATGCTACTTTTGAGAAGTTTCTTGCTAGGAAAAATGATTTCTGGAATTATATAGCATTTGGCTGAGCAAAGGAAAGTTAAAAATAAGAGAAAGTGATAGGAAGAATATATGTAGAAGCAGAAAGAAAAGGAAAGAGTAATATGGAAGTAGAAAGGAAAGGAATGACAAAAATGTCATTTTCCCAAATGTAGAAAAAGTAAGGATTGTTGATACCTTATTTTGATGATAACAAAAACCCCCAAATATGGCAGGATTTGGAACTGGATATTGAAACTGGAAGTTTTGAAAAGGAAGTTATGTGATCAAGTTCAAAAACTCGGGTCCAATATTTTCAGAGCTTGCAGTTCCATAACGTGCGTACAAAATTGGAAATCAAAACTTGAGGTTTCAATTTCAAGTTTTCTCATCACATTATAGAACTCGAGTTTCAATTTCATAGAACTCTAGTTCACAGAACTGGTAATGAAAACTGGAAGTTTTGGATTAAAGTTTCACAAAACTCAAATTCCAGGATTTCAAAACTCGAGTTCCACAGCTATTTCCCAAAACTTGAATTGAAAACAGGAAGTTCTGACTGGAAGTTTTACAGAACTCGAGTCCTACTGTTTTCTAAACTCGAGTTCCATGCCTTGCAAAATTTCATCAGCTCAAAAACTTGATGTTCAAACTCGAGTCATCACTGGAAGTTTTTCAAAACTCGAGTTCCTGAGATTCTAAACTCGAGTCTCGAATACCTTTTCAACTGAAGAATTTTTCACACATTTTAGAACTCGAGTTCTTATTTTCATAACTTGAAATTTTATAATTGCAACTCAAAACTTGATATCCAAACTTCAAGTTCCAAATAAAAGTTTTCAAGCTGTTTTTCAGAACTCTCACTGCAAACTCGAGTCCCAAATGATCATATCTATCAAAACTGGAATTTTTATAACTAAGCTATTAATTTCTATGTGACAGATCTCGAGTCATGGAATCTTGCAAAATCGAGTTCCCTTCTCTCTAACACAGCTTCCGAGATAGCATCATCTAACATCTACCGAAGCTTTCCTTTTTCGTGCTTGAACAATTTAAATGTTACCTACTCTATTAAATGACTCTGTAGCTCTTTCATCAAATTGTCCACGTCGCCCTAGGAATAAAGCTAAGCATTAAGGTCTTTCGGTGTGACAGTTGAACAACATTAATGAAGCATTTATGATATACAAACAAACGCACAGTGACTGTGAGTAACGGGCAAAAGCTTCTTTCTAGAGACTATTCAAACACTGAGCAACGACCATTGAATGCAGTCTCAGCTATAAATAAAAAAGCTTTGAAGACAGAAAGAGACGACGAACAAAAATTTATTACGCCATTATTCTCTGTAACCATCTTCTGTCATCCTTATTCATCAAAATTTTGTGAGCTTCACTATTTGACTATCCACTCTTACTAGAGAGTTTATTCTATCAAATCTTATTATATTCCTATGAGACATTCAAGATTGGGACCTTGAATCAATTGGGTTGAATTTGAGTTGAAAAACAGAGTGCGTGAGACTCTGTTTTGGTGCGTGTTTAAGGGGGAGTGAGCCTCCTATTATAAAGTCTAGGTGTGCCTAGATTTTTGTTTATTAGTGGATTTGGAAACCACAGAGGTGCTTTAGGGACTGGACATAGGTTAGGAGGACCAAACTAGGATAAATCGCTCGTGTTCATATCTCTCTGCTCTTCAGTGACTTTGTTTAATTTCTATGATTTCATTTTTAATTTCTAAAGTAATCAATTCACCCCCTCTTGGTCAAATCCTACACTAACATTTGGTATCAGAGCAGTCTATTGTGTAAAGAACTAACAATTTCAAGAGATATCCATGGCAGGATTTGGCGAACACGTTATTATCGATGGAGCATCAATTACCAGAGCACCAGCGTTCAATAGCCAGAAGTGTTGATACCTTATTTTGATGATAACAAATAAATGATTTTGTGAAAATTCAGGCAATTGAAAATATCTTAGAAAATATGAGAATACTTTTGTTTTCAATGCTTCATGAAAATACTCGAGTGGTTTTGTAAAAGTATCAATAGCACTTGAGCATTGGAATTTAATGCCCCAGCACTATGGTTTTAAAACATAAGAAAAATCAGTGCTTTCATTGAATACCCCAAGTATTGACATTATTGGAATTCAATACTCGAGCATCGTGTTTTGAAAATGAAGTTTTAATCTATGCTCTCCATGAACACTTCAAGCATTAGTAAAAAGTATTGTCAATGATCGAGCGTTGTAACTCAGTTTTAATCTATGCTCTCCATGAACACTTCAAACAGTGCTACAATAAAGTACTCAAGTATTGAGGCCTTTCATAGTGTGCTGAAAGAGAATACTGCAAGCATTGAGTGAAAGCATTAGTAGTGCTCAAGCACTAGCTTCTGATACTTGAGCATTGGGCTAAAAATGTTTCATTGTTCACTAATTCTCTTTGAAAAATACTCAAGCATTCACTGCCAGCACTTCTAGTACTCGAGTATTTCCTTTCTTTTACTCGAGCATTGAGTCTTTTTTCAAATGCTGTCACACAATGCTCGAGCAATCTTAAGAAGCATTATCAGTACTTAAGCATTATGATTTAACACTTGAGTATTTGATTCTTTTTCAAACACTTTCATAAAATACTCGAGCAGTGTATCAAAGAATTGAACTTTTCTTTGAAATTTATCAAACAATACTCGAGCACTAAATGGGTTATGCTCGAGCACTGGTCTTCTGACAGCTTTCTGTCTGACACACTCAACCTATGCTACACACATACTTTCCTTATTTGTGTAACGACTTTTTGAATACTAACTGCTCTCATAAATGCAGAAGCTTGAGACAATAAATGAGGAAAGAAGCATAGGTATGGTCTGAGGCTCGGAGACTTTAACGTTCTACTGCAACATTGGACATTTTCTGACTCTGTAGCATTAAATGTCATTAATGAAGAAACCAAATGGTCGATGATGAGAGTAACTACTATTAAATGGAGTCTAACGGACATTCAAGAACTTCTCAACTATAAAAGGGGAAGCATTCAATACAGAGAAATACAACGAATATTCTGAGCATTCAACACTATCCATCTTATTCTAATATTTCTTCAATATTCCTTCTGTGCTTCATTATTAGCCATCCACTCTTTTGAGAGAGATTCCTTTGGCAAAAACACTTTATAAATCCGTGAGAAACTCAAGGACGGGAACTTGAGTCTATTGGGCTGAAAGAGAGATAGAAAGCAGAGAGTGTGTTGCCCTGTTTTAGTAAAAAGAGAAAGGGGGAGTGAATTCCCAAATTGTACAGGCTTATGAAGCCTCAGTTCATAATTGATAGTGGATTTGGAAATCTCAGGTGTACTCTGAGGACAGAACGTAGGTCCAGGAGACCGAACCAGGATAAATCTCTATGTTTATCATTGTTCTTCTCTCTCGGTGACTTTGTTCTTATCTTTGTGATTTAAAGATTTTTTATCTGACCAAGAAGTTCTCATTATGGAAGATCAAATTCCAAAACTTCATTCTAGCTACTGATTTTGATTTATTGAATGTTTTTGAAACAAGAAACATAGTGCCAATAAAGAAAGACAAAGACCAGTTGTTCATAAGACGAAAGCAGAGTTCGATAAAGAAGATAAGAAGATGTTATTAAATAGAAAAGCTATTTTGATGCTACAAGCAGCTTTAAATGAAGAAGACTTCTTCAAAGTATGTACTCTGCCCTCAGTCAAACACATGTGGGAAGCATTGGAAATAGCTTACGAAGGCACAAAAGCAGTGAAAGAGAGTAGAGTAAATATGCTAACTGCTGAGTATGATTTACTAAAAATGAAGGATGAGGAGATGATTGCAGAATTCCAAATACATCACACACGTCTCATTAATAAATTGGCTGCAGTCGGGAAAATATACGATCAACTTTCCCAAGTGATAAACATTCTCAACGTACTATCAAACAAATGGGAGGCAAAGGTAACAACAATTAAGGAATCCTGTGAAGAGTCGATGACTTCTGTGGCAACACTATTTGGCAGCCTTGCTGAATACGAGAGCAAGCAAAAGTTTAAGAAAGAGATGTCCAACATTGAAGAGAAGAATAAAAAGAGGCTTACTGTAAGGCTCCTTATTCTCCCCTATAAGCTTCATATTATATCACTATCAAACCACTTAGGGCCTTGTATAACTTAAATTGACCAAAGAAGTAAACTTGAAAATTTTCAAAAACATGTTACTATTCATTTGGTCAATTTCCAAATTTCTGGCCCAACTTTGAAAAATCATAACTAATTCTAGAAAAATCGAAATTGAGTAGTTCAAATTTCTATTAGAAGCTTATAAAGTGATATACAAGGGACAAATACACATTGATTCCAAAACTTGCCCAATTGATATAGTTTAATCCGTAAAAATGCACTGTTCATTTGGTAACTTTCTAGTTTTCCAGATTTCTCTCTTAACTTTGGAAATCATAACTTTTTATATACATATCCAAATTTAGCAAACTTTGGCTCTTATTAGCTTAGGATAACTGGAAAGGTTCAAGTCATTTGGACTTCATTTGCCATTTTTTATCACTATTCCAAAAGCAGGGTACATTTGGGGTTTTGGAACTCTTTGTTTGAAAACTTGGCATTTTCTTAAAAATTTACCAACACCTTTTTCTTGTTAAAACTCAACCTCTTGTAATGCATGATTACTCCTTTAACATTATTTAGCATTTTAGCCCCTATTCATGCATGTATTACCATATATCTTTTTACTAATCAAGTAGAGTTTTAGAATTACATAACTACATCAATTCTCAACACAAAGTTCCAACCATGTCACACAAAATTCCACAAGCAAGAACATCATGCTATGCGGTCTTCAATCACCATGAACTTTAATCTTACCCTTACTTGTGCTTGTACCTACATGGTTAGTTGGGGAGGATGAGATTTTGGGAAATCTCAATAGCAAAACTTTCTAACACACTTTGTAAAAATTGCATGACAAGTTTAAATAAAAGAGTGAGTTAATGAAATGTGCAATATATCACAATTAAATGCATATGGCCATAGCACACAAAAGCACATATTCACAGTTTCAATCATCATAAAATTTTCAATACAAGTCATGCATAAATTCATACACATTTTCAAAGCAATTTAGCTTAAGGTTAGAGGGTTTTGCTCCCTTGGATTCTTAACTTGTTCTTGGCTTGAAAAGCTCTCTTGTTCACTCTTCTAAGATGGCTCTTTGATGATTCAATTTCCTATACATAATATAACATTATAACCATCAATTTCAAGCCATTACCAAGCCATGAAGGTTACAAAAACGCAATAATCCTCCTCTTGCACTTTTACACTCCCTAGAAGTTGAAAACTTGCTTAAATGATTTCCAATGCTTCCCAAAACTTTTTCTCACTTATACCCTACACAATTTTTCCTTCTTAACTCAATGGAAGCATCAAAATAATCAAAATCCAGCTCCTTCCCCACTGTTACAGATCTGGATGAAAATTACAGAAAAATTCCAACAAGTGTGATTTTCAACTTCTAGCTTCATATACATGCATAAATACAATCCTAAGCCACTTTCCCATAATTGAGCATCATAAAATCATCCATTTTCCTTCATGAACTGTGCCCAAACAGTGCTGCATGAACAGTAACTTCATGCTCAAATTTCATACAACAACCAAACCAAACCAATATATACATCAAACTACTCCTTAAATCACAAGGAGTAACTTGCAACATTTGATTTCCTCTAAATCCCTCTCTTTCTCACTTTCACCATCATGAACCCTAACTTTCAATATTGAGAAAGAGAGGCTTAATCAAGAAATTAATCCATGGAAAAGGTAGAGGAGGTTGCAAGGATTAGAAAATGTATAGGTTTGGTTGGTTTAGCTTCTCACCTTGTGAATTCTTGGAAATTTTCTCTTCTTCATGCTCCCAAAAAAGGTGTCTTCTCTTCTCCATTTTGGGGCTGAAATGTCATGAAGTATGGCTAAGGAAAGGGCAAAAAATTTGAATTAATGATCTCTTCACAATTGTAATGAAGGGCTAGGATTAAATCATAACTTATAAGCTTAATCTCATGGTTATAATTGAACCAACACACAACCATGTGCTTTCTTCCTATTGGCTCTCATAAAGTTTTCATTATTGGGTCCACATAGGGTTAAAAATCTGGTTGAAACCTTAGTTACACTAACCAAACCAATTGTCATTCGGTCACTTCTACTGACTACACTTTTACCGGTAAACGTACTTTATTCCGGTAAATTTTTCTCTGCTTTTTTGGAGATGTTTGATCCTACCCAGTTGGCACACTTGATAAAACTTTTTCATCTTAATGCAATGGAAATGGATCAAAAGATTTGTGATTTCCAAGGATTGCACTATAGGGTGCAACCCCGGGGTCATTTTCTACGGAGCTGTTTATACCACTAGTTACCTAGCTTGTGATTAAGTTCTCTTGTAACTGAAAATCATTTTTGATTCAAAATATGCTATGTACCTAAGGCTAATTACAAAATAAAATTTCCTTTTGGTATTTTTTTTGATTGACTAAAAAAGTAAAAGAAGAATTGAAGTGTATAAGTGTTGGATGATGGATTTCCTCTTGAAAATGAATTAGGCTATCATAGTTCACAAAAGATTAGGGAAAGTAATAGTTTTTGCACTAAGTTTCGTAATGAAAAACCCCAACAACTCGCTGGGTTAGAAATTCCATGTAATGAACTCCATTCCATGAAACCTTTTAAAAACACTTAGTGTGTGTATGGAAGTCGCAAAGTGAAAAATTCAACTCAACACAATATCGCCTCTAAAATCAAGCACAACTAGGAAGATAGAAGAGAGCAAAAAAGATCTCATTGAATAAGTAGAAATGAGAATTCACTCCACCACGCCAAACACAAAGCAAGTTCAATACACAAATAATCCAAGTTTTGCTCTAACGATACCAAGCATTTACGTATAAATTACAAGTCCTAACTCAACAACTATGTAATCCATATCATAAACACAGATTGAAAACTAATACTCCCCTTTCAGAACATCGAACTCAGGCCAACTTTATCTATAAGAGGAAGAGAGATGCTCAGCTACTCATGAGTAGTGAAATCGAACTCCGGATGGATGATTGGAGGTGCATGGATGGATTAGGGATGAGATGGGATGAAATTAGAGTTGTCTGAGTAGAGAAAATGAGAGAAAATGTGAAGTGTGAGTGTTTTCTACCTCCTCCTGCCCTCTCTGCTCGAACCTTACCCTAATTGGCATGTACTAACCATCTAGGGTTGGATCCAAGAAGATGGGTCGGGTTTTATTTCCATTTGGAGTCTGATTCGTCATTGATTCGTGATATTTGCTGTGGCGAACTTGAGGTTTCACTGTGGTGAACATCTTCCGAGAGTTCTTTCTCGCCTGATTGAACTTTAGTCACGGTGAACTTTCCCAGAGCTGCTTCCTTATTCTTGACTAGAGTTCCTGAAATGAAATAGCAAATATTTGAGGTATCACTTGCTCATTATGGGAATTAAGTACAATTATATCATTATTCATGGCAAATGTGTAACACCTCCTATTTTCCCCATATATCCTCATATTAGATCACTTTAGAACCACTATTAGGCTTTGGATAACTCAAATTGGCCTTTTTAATGTACTTGAAAATTTTTTCTTTAACTTTAAAAACGTTGTTACTGTTCACTGGCCCGTTTTCCAGATTTCAGACCCAACTTTGAAAATTCATAATTAATTCTAAAAATATTGAAATGGAGTGGTTCCAATTTCTAAATTTACTTTATTAAGTGATCTATAGGGGAGAAAATACTTATTGGCTCCAATCCTTGCCCATTTGAATCAGTTTATTCCATCAAGTTTGTAGCTCAAGTGGTTACTTCCAATTTTTTTAGATTTTCCTTTAACTTTGAAAAATCATATCTCATAAAATAAACATCCACATTTTGCAAACTTTATATCATTTTAAAAATTAGGATGTTTAGTATTTAACTAGAAAGTTTCAACACAATCGAGCTCATTTACTATTTTTCGTTGATGCTTGAAACAGGTCAGTTTCCAAGGCCTTTGGAACCCACTTGTCTTGAAATCTATCTTTTCTTAAAAATTACCAAAACTCTTTTTGGTTCATAACCAAACCCTTATCATGCATAATTACTTTCTTATCATCTCTTAGCTTTTCCTAGCCCATTTTCATGCATGCAACATCACATTTTCCACTGCTTCTTCAGGTAGGGATTTATAGGTTACAACTTCAACAACTTGCAAAGTAAATGGCCAACAATCAACATATTTACACAAAATTCATCAAGCAAATAAAACATCTTCAACCATCAACTATCTTTTCCTTATCCTTGCTTGAGCTTCCACCTACATGGTTAGTTGGTGGATAATGAGATTTTGAAATCCCAATGGCAAAACTAACTAAACAAAAACATTGTGAATGAACATATTACAACTTTAAAACAAGTGTATGAGCATATAACATGTGACATGTTCAAACTACATTTTATATATGAATATGGCCATAGCAATAAAGGTCACATTTCATACACATATCATTCACTTCATTCATCACAAAAATCATACACCATTCAGAACAAAGTTTCATAAAACACAAGTTTAGTTTAGTAGTCTTGCTACATCAAGATCTTAGCCTTTTCTCTTTTACTTTAGGGCTCCCTTAAATAACCTTCCAAATGTGCTCTTGAAGGTATCAACTTCCTAAAGATCATGCCATAATATTCACATGAATATCCAATCATCATAATGCAAGAAAACTTGCAAAAAAGCAATAAAACTTCCTCTTGCATTTTCAAGACCCTCACAAGTTCAAGACTTGGCTTTTATGGTCTTTGATGCTTGTTAAATCCCTTTCTTATTTTTACCATACACAAAACTTCATTTTGGAGCCATTGGAAGCATTAGAATCATCAAAATCACACTCCCTCTATTTCTTTTGATTTTTCAGAAAAACTGTCCAAAAGAGAGAAGTTTGGATTTTTCAACTTTTCCTTTCATATACATATACATTCTTGCTTTCCAACCACTCTTTATGTATTATACAACTTAAATACATCTTCCCATTAGAACAAAAAAATTTAGGCAGCACCTCCCCATATTATTAAGCTTCCCATAATTTTTATAACAACCAAAACAACCAACAACCAAGATCAAACCACTCTTTACTACTTAAAGAAGAGCTTGAAACCTTTTGTTACATTTAAAACCTTTAATTTTCCATTTTCATCTCTTGAAACCCTAGCCATCATCTTCTAAAAGAGAGGCTTACTCAAGGAAACAATCCAAGAGAAAAGTAGTAGAAGGTTGCAAAGCTTGAGAAAAGATGAAGGTTTGAAAGCTTACTCTTATTACCTTATTGTTGTAAGCTTGTTCTTCTTTCTCTTCTTGAGAGCAAAGTGACGGTTTTGGGAGCTTGGGAGCGAGAGAAAATCTGACTAAATGGAGGGAGAGAGTGGCAGAAATTTTTGAGAGCAAATGGAGAGGTTTAGCCACTTAAAAGCCTTCTTGAAAGATGAATGGATGAGATTAAAACTTGGTCTCCAGGTTTGATCTTTAATGGAGGAGATTAAGCCAAGTTTTAAGCTCTTGTGATGAGTGAAAAAGTGTCAGCATTACTCTCTAGCTTGGGCTCCAAGACTTAGTTAGGCTGATTGGCTCTCTGCCTATCCTGTTACTTGATCCGGTAGCACGTATTTCCATAGAGTAACCTTTAATCGGGTAATTTTCTTTTTACTTTTTCAGAGACTTTATCTCTCATGTGGTACCATTCCCTAGGCCTCATTGCTTAGGTGGCATCATTTCCTAGTCCAAAATGTCCCCATGTTTCCCTCATAACTCATCAGGATTCCTCGATTCGCGCGAAATACCGTAAAACGTGCTTCCGGCGGCCAATTGACTTAAGGGCATGGAAAATTTCTATATGTTTCCCTGATACTCCAGCTCTTTTCCATCCCTCAAAATTCTTCCTGAATTTTCCGTAATTAATTTTCTAAATAAATCCTTTTTTGGGGCTTTCAGGCACTGATGTTCTCCATACTACGAAATTGCCCGTATCGGATACCGGGTAATAATTTTATTAAATACTTTAGTACCCAACTAAACTTTTCTGAGTTCGGGTCTCCAACATTTGAGGACTACTGCTACCTCAAATAATTACATGTCGGTCGTTTGGATCGTCAAAATCCCTTAATTACGAAAATGCCACTATCTTTGTTACTTTTACCATAATTACCAAAATGCCACTACCTTTATTACTTTTGCCATAATTACCAAAATGCCATTACTTTTTCTACTATTTCTTAATTTCAACTTTACCATTGGTCAACTTTTTACTTTTTGGTCAATTTGACTTTTGACTTTTTGGTCAACTTTGACTTTTCAGTTGATTTTTGACCAATTTACCAAAACGCCCTTACTATTTATTGACATTTATTGTACTGGGCCTTTTAATTCAAAATGACCATTTTGCCCTTGCTATTTATTCCAAATGACCTTTTTGCCCTTGGATCCTTATTATTTTGGATTATCAAGACTATGTGCTTAGTCAATTATGATCTTTCTTGTCTATAGGCATTTTCTTTCTTCTATATTTCTTATCTATGGGCCTTAACTCTACCATATCCATCGGTTTGGCCTTTATTTCGGTTCACAAAATTTTGGATATTACAAAATGCACCCAAAATCAAGCTAATCGAGATCAACAACTCTAAATCTCAAATTAAGCACAAAAAGGGTCTTTGAAGGGCTGATATTGAATCAAAAAACTCCAGAAATTCAAGCACAAATATAGTATAAATAAAGCTCAGTCAATGTTTTACTCCTCTTTTAATCTTCATATTTCCCTTACTCATGTGACGAAATAATTATCCCAAAAATGCCCCTGAAAAATGTCCAGATTTAAGAGGGTCATTTTATCATGTGAAAACCCCTGAAAAACATACTTCCAATGGGCAATTTATTTTTAGTGCATTAAAAATTACTATAATTTTCAGGATTTTCAGGTCCTTTTTTATAATTTTGCATTCCTAATCCTTTTCCTTTCCTCAAATTCCCTTCCGAAATATCCGTAATCAATTTTTAAAGAAAATCCCATTTTCAGGATTTTCAGGTCCTTTTTTCCTTCGTTCAGGGAAATCACCTTTATTGCCTACAGGGCAATAATTTTATAAATTATTAGAAAATTCACTATATTTTTCTATGCCATGAACTTAACTGATCGAGGTCTCCTAATACCTTAAATAATTATTTTTGGTCGATTTACCTTTAAAATTCTCTAAACAGAGATCTAGGCCAAATTTTGACAATCTGTCGAATCTCAGTTAATCAGTGTGTTCTTATCTATCTTTTGGGCATTTGTCATTTTTCTGATATTTTGGTCAACCTGTTGACTTTTTAACTTTAGTCAAATGACCAAAATACCTTGCATTTTCTCTTAATTATCAAAATTGCCCTTACTTTTCTTTCTACTCTTTCAAAATTCCATACTTGTCCTTGATCTTTATATCTAATAACATTGGGTCCCTTCCCAGGGGGTCATTGATCTGACTAAGCCACAATGTAAACTTAGATCGTTGGTTAGCCTTGAAAATGGATCAGGAATATTAATTGTGATTTCTAAGGATTGTATAGTGACAACCCCAGGGTCGTTCTCTTCGGAAGTGACTTGCGCACCAAAAATTCTTAGCTTGTGATAATGCTTGTGATGCAAATGCAACCAGTCTTCAAATCAAACTATGGTAAGTACCTAAACTAATTACAAAATAAAACTTTTTTTGGTATTTTCTCGGTGAAAGAGAGATCAAAGCATCTTTGAATATGAAAAGGGTGTGTGGTATGGATTCCTCTTGAAAACAAATTGTGCCATCACAAATCACAAAGGATTAGGGAAAAGCATCGACTTTTGCACTAAGTTTTGTAATTAAAAACCCCAACAACTCGTCAGGTCAGAAATCTCAAGGAATGAATCCATTTCAAGAAATCCTTTAAGAACACTTAGTGTGTGCACGGAAATCACAAAGTGACAAAATCATTTCCATACGTTGTTGACTCTAAAACCAAGCACAAGTAGGATGACAGAAGAGAACAACAAGACTTCATTGAATAAGAAGAATGAACACCATTCTACTTTGTCAATCACAAAACACAATACACAGTAATCCAAGTTTGGTTCAACCGAGACCAAGTATCTACATACAAATCACAAAGTCCAACTCGGAATCCAAGTAACCTATAATGTAAATACAGATTGAAAGCAAATACTCCCCTTTCGGCACTTTGAACTCCGGCACACTTTATCTTCAAGAGGATGGAGATGCTCAACTCCTCATGGATGGTGGAATCGAGCTACGGATGGATGATTGAGTCATGATAGAATGACAGATGGTGATGAAAAATGGGGTAGATGGATTTTGTGTGTGTGTGAGATGAAGGATATGTGTGATTTTTCTCTCTTTCTCCTCTCAGCAGCCTCCTCCAGCCCCCTCTTTCAAAATTACCCTAAATAGAATGAATAAACTAATCTGGATCGGATCTCTCAAGTTGGGTCGGGTTATTTTCCATCTGGAGTAAAATTCTGGTGCTAATGCGCGATATTCGTCGAGGCGAACCTCTCCCAAGAGTTCATGCCTGATGATAGAACTTTGGCCGCAGTGAACATTGGATTGTACCACGACGAATTTCTCCAGAGCTGCATTTCTTATCTTTTGTACAGAGTTCCTAAAATGGAATAGCGAATATCAGCAGTATCATTTGCTCATGATGGAATTTGAGCATAATAACATAATTATCCATGGCATATGTACCCAAAATCACACTAATCCAAATCAACAACTCCTAATCTCAAATTAAGCACAAAAGGGTCATGTGTGGGCTAAAATTAACACTAAGACTGTAGAAATTCAAGTAGAATACTAATATTAATATGGCTCAATCAGTCACCCATCCTTCCATTACTCCTGGGTAAGCACGCTTAACTGCGGAGTTCCTAAAAGAATTCAGTCCACTAGGACTAAGGTAACTTTGATACATTCGGTCCTTCACCTTCATCTTTTTCTGTACTTTCTATCTATGGGTTCTAACACAAATTTTGACTATCATTTTGGCCTTTTATGCCTAATAACCATATTGCCCTTGGTCTTTATGCTTAATGACATTTATGTCCTTGGTTGAGCATTATTTCTTTTATATTTTTGCTTGAATTTCCAGAGTATTTAATAATTCTTGCCTTTCATGGCCCTTCTTGAGCTTAATTTGGAAACTAGAGTTGTTGATTGTGACTAGCTTGATTTTGGGTGCATTTACCAAGAATACTGATATATTTGCACTTAATTATAATCATGAGCAAATGATACTTCAAATGTTTGCTATTTTATTTCAAGAACTCTAGCTAATGAGAATTGGAGACATCTCTGGAATAGTTCGTCGCGGCGTAATTTATAATTCACCAAAGCCAAAGATCAAGCAGGCGAGCAAGAACTCTAGGGAGAGGTTCACCGCGGTGAATATCACATATTAGCACCAGATCAATCTCCAAATGGAAAGAATAACCGACCCATCTTTTTAGATTCGACCCAGGACGGTTAACTTATGCAATTAGGGTAAATGTCAAAGGGAGACGCAGAAGAATGATACTCTATCATTCTTCTCCATTTTTCTCTCATTTCTCTACTCTCTCAACCCTATCTTCACCTAATCTCATGCCTACTCCCATCGTGCACCTCCATTCATCCATTCGGAGTCCTGAATTGCTTGCGATAAGCAGTTGAGCACCTTCTTTCCTCTTGGAGATGAGGATGGCTTGAGCTCAAGGAGCTAAAAAGGGGAGTAGTAGTTTTAATCTGTATTTATGTTATATATTGCATAGTTTTCGAGTTAGGACTTGTGATTTGTACGTAAATACTTGGTCTCACTCAAGCTAAACTTGGATTACTTATGTATTGAATTTGCTTTGTGTTTGACTTGGTAGAGTGAAGTCTCATTTCTACCTATTCAATGAGATGTTTATTGTTCTCTTCTATCTTCCTAGTTGTGCTTGATTTTAGAGGCAATATTGTGTTGAGTTGAATTTTTCACTTGGCGACTTCTATACACACACTAAGTGTTTTTAAGGGGTTTCATGGAATATGGAATTGGGTTCATTGCATGGAATTTTTGACCGAGCAAGTTGTTGGGGTTTACATTACAAAACTTAGTGCGAAAACTACTGCTTTCCCTCATATTTTGTGAACTATAATGGCTTAAACCATTTCCAAGAGGAAAACCATCATCAAACATCTTTTGTATTTCACTCTGTTTTTACTTGTTTTCACAATCCAAAAACTCCAAAAAGAAACTCTGCTTTGTAATTAGCTTTAGGTCCATACAATTTTGAAATGAAAATGGTTTTTATTTGCAAAGTGAACTCAACCACAAGCTAAGTAACTAATAGTGCACGAGGCTCCGTAGAGAATGACCCTGGAGTTTCACCCTATAGTGCAATCCTTGGAAATCACAATTTTTTTGATCCATTTTCGAGGTTCGACAACGACAAAATTTTTAAACTATCATCTGTGGCTGGATCAAAAATGGCGCCGTTGCCGAGGAGCCTAAGCCATTGTTTAGGCTAGATTGTGTCTTTTGTTTGATTGTTTTGCATTTTTGTTTATTTCAACCTTGCATTTGTTTATAGTATAGGATTGACTTATGCATAGCATAGCATTTCATTTTAGGGAACACAATCAAATCACTGGTTTTCATATGCATTTTGCATTACATCCGCACTTTTACCGCGATAAACTTTGACTTTTTGCCGCGACTAAATTTTGGATTTCAAGAGAAACACCTTCTCGGGTATAGTGCGTTGTGACTAAATTCATGTTTCACCGTGGTGTAACTTTGTGTTTTAATGAGAGCACCTTCTTGGCTGTCATTCACCGTGATAAAAACATACTTTAGCAGCCACCAACAAATTGATTTTCACCTGTTTGACCCTCTCAGGTACTGTTCACAGCGATGCAAGTTGATTTTTGTGACACTCCTTAACTTACCCCTTAGCTTCATTACTTAGTGAATTAGAATCAAAAGGAAGCCTCATTATGATCAAAGGGTCCAAAAGTTTCAATTTGAAAACTTTCAAGTTTGTGAAAGTTAGTATTCACTGGTTTTAGGACCAACTTTGAAAATTCATAACTAATTGTAGAAAAATCAAAATTGAGTGCTTCCAATTTCTATTTGAAACTTGTAAGTTCCTTTATAAGGGAAAAATACTCATTGAGTCATTTACTTTCCCAAATGATACAGTTTAATTCGTGAAAAAGTACTG
>JANTPZ010115146.1:0-40297 GCA_025593235.1 Vachellia pachyceras
CACCATCACTGCACCTACTACATATGGCAAGCAGATCTTCCCGACCAGCATCTCCACAGATATCACAAACTTTTACCTATTTTCCAATCAATGAAAACAACTGTTTAATAGTTTCCCCTTCATTACCACAAACCAGAGGAAACAATTCTGATACAAAGTGAAAGCATTAACAGAGATGACGATGGATGTAGAGAATTCATCCAGAAAGTTAAAAACATTTAAGTTGACTATACAGAATAATGCATGATGAAATTGTGACTCTAAGTTATGTAATTAGGGAATAAAAGACTTAATATTTTTTAGTTGTAAGGGTCTTTCTACATTTATCCCTTCAAGAATTAACATTTCATTTCCTAATAAAATTTAGAATATCAGCTAAAGATAAGGTTGCTTGTCTATACTGTGAATATTTCAATTTCATAAGAACGTTTTAAGTAATTTCAGAATTATTTATTGGTTCCGGTTTCCTGTATGCATCAATTAACCTATGGCTCAGGATCATAGAGAACTAAGTGTATCCATGTTCCTTCATATTTATATTTATTTTCTTTGCTACTTTATGCAGCCAATGTATAAGCAAGAACACACTTAACCAAATAATTAAATAAAATGGAACTTCATATGGTTATTGCAATTCTGTATTCGAATCATCCCATCAGGTGCCACATCAAAATATTATATCAATTTCTATGAATATAAAACTAAAGACTAAATGTTTTTAAGAGTCATGTATAACTAGAACTGTTAGTGACAATAAAATCATACCCTACTGAAGAAGTGGAAATAAAATAAGAGAATCGTGTGATACATTTTGTTGGCTCATGGCACCTTGACTTCTGGCAATTATATGCACCATGAGACATGTGTTCATGGGATCTTAAACGTTTAATGTTAATGCCTTATATCCCACAAGAAAGGGGAATGATACGTCAGTGTTGCAAAAGGATTTAGAAACTTTTGTGAGCTTGTGAATTTTATTACTTTTTTATTCTTAATTATTTAGCATTTTAGCTGTCTCATCATGTTCTTGGAGTCGACAATATCCTCTCTTCTTCCAATAGAAACTTCATATTAAAATGGCAAGACTAAGCAATTTAAGAATTTAAATACAACAACAACAACAAAGCCTTGTCCCACTAAGTGGGGTTAGCTACATGGATCACATGGCGTTACTGTACTCTATTATAAACATAGAATTTAAATAACATAAAGAAAAGGGTACAGGAGCAGAATGAAGACAATTTAACTGCTTCTATGTGAAATAAAGGAGAGGCAGTAAAACCATTTCATCAAACAATTACCAGTAAACCACAGTGGTTCCAATATGCATGGACATCAATTTGTATAGTACAGTTAAATATTAGAAATATGATCTTTATCATATTCTATTATGCCTAACTCAAGTGGCGCAAACAAATAAACAAACAACATCACAGTATAAGACAGGTACTCACATCATGCTCAACAACATCTGATTCATCACTCTTATCTTCAGATTGAGGCTCCTCCATGCCAGGTGATTCGAATTGCTGCTCAGTTTTATCCTTCTCATCTTGGAGTGCAACTTTATGAGCTTCATCAAGATCGCCACCAACTTCATTGACACCATCTGCTTCTGACTCGGAATATACTTTTAGTGATGCCACGGAGCTACCATCAACAGGACTATCCTTAACAGCAATAGGTTTATCACCACAAACAACCGAACTTGCCATCACTTTCCTCAATGATGAATCAGTATTTTCTGTGAAGCATTCAAATTTTTCTGGAATAAGAGAATGTGCATCTCTTTCCACATCCAGTAACCTTGCAACAGTCGAATGCGACTTAACACTTTGAGACTTTGCATCTTGGCTTTGTACCTTAGGAGAGCTCTCACCAGTATCCATATCTTTAGAAGCAGGAATCTCAGGTAAGCCAGACATGTCAAAAGATTGTGCGTTTACAGATCCTTCTGCCCCCAAGATATTAACTGAAGCCGAAGTACAAGATACATTTCTTCTATCAGCATTATTAGGATGGCTACCATTTGCTAAATTAGCATCAGTGGCTCTACTAATACAAGACGTGCTATCATTAAGACCTTCTAGGTACTTAGACTCCTGACACTTACTTGACAAAGTCTGTTTACTATCTACATTTTCAGATAGAGAATCATGACTGGAATTAACACTGAGCAAGTCAGCATGCTGGATGGTTTTATGAGCCCTGGTCCTAATGGAAGATGTATCACCTTCATCCACAGAATAATGGTTACTCCCTGCTAAACGGCAATTTTCATCAGAGAACTCAACCTTTGACCCCATGCAAGCTCGATTAAAATGCATACAAGATGAACAAGGAGCAGAACACACATTACAAGTCCCTGATTCACGTCTCATATCAGTGTTCTGAGTCATAGGATATCTGACAATTATATTTCCAAATCCAGGTAATACCTGTTGTAAACAAATAATCAGCAAGAAGAAAGGGGAAACCTTTGACTCAAACCCAAAATAAGCAGAGTTTAGCTCTCAACAATCCTGTTTGCAAGGTTAAGATTTACCCAACGAGAAAAGCTAAAACTCTAGATTAAATAGAAAATAGGGACACACTAATGATCAGACAGAAGCGGTTTGTCCAACTAAATTTGAGACCTTCCCAAATTATTTTCAAGTTTGGGCAAAGTAATGCTAAAATTATTAGACATAAATTGTTGCCCTGGCTGTTTTTGTAGGGTGGGCAGGGCTAGTAATCGCAGGATAATATAAAGTTCTCAACTAATGTTCTTTTAAAGGTTTCTTTTATGTGCATGGAGAGATTGAATAGCTCCCTAGAGCTAATGCCTACCCTTTTCTTTTTCAATTCCTCTAGTAACTTTACTTTTCACTAATAAATAATCTTCAATAAAAACACAAATGAAACAAAAAGGACAGGAATCAGAATTGAAGTCTTATCCCAGTAGAATTCAGCATGGATCAGCCACCATAGAAAAATAGTCAAAATCAATAAACTTAATCTATAAATGTAAAGAATGATACACATGAAAGATAATCTGCGCTCGACAGAAGACAAGTATAATCTTAGCCACCATGTTATCTCACCATATGCTCCTGAATATGATATCTTCATCAGCAGGTCCTTGCATACAGAAACTCTATCTCAAATACTGCTGTCATCTAGAAAGTAGATCCAAACATCATTAACAACAATGGCCCAACCAAGAAGAAAAACACACTTGGTAATAATCTTTCTAGTACACTTGCAACCCAAAAAATCACCTAAACATCATTAGTCATTACGACCACTACAGGGGCACCTAGTGGACTGACAAACCCACAAAAGAAAATTCCATCAAAACACTAGAACTATCGATAAGGGATTCAAACCCTAAACCCATTAATAATGAATTAGTTAATCCCATTAAAGCAAGTACCCAGCTTCGCCAACACATTCGTATCAAAACCATAAAAGACGATGTTCCTATTAATTATAAATAATCAACGAATGGCTAAGAACGACTGGGAAATAATTGACATGTGGATATAACAACTAAGTACACATATAAATATAACAACTAATTTGCAACAATCAGAATGAAACCCTAACTGGGAAATAATTGATATGACTCTTGCTTCAAAATCATGTCAGTCGCGTTGCAAAAATACTCCAAGCTTTCGGTCATTGCCGACGGCAATCAGAGGCACAGTGACTCCGATGTCGATAACAGTCGCATAAATCTCTGACCTAGAACTTGTAGGATACCAGAGTTTTCACTATATGTGGCGACCGAACACAAATTCAAAGTAAAAGGTACAGAACAGAAGACAACACCCAGATGAGCATGGACTTAGATATGCATACAACAGAGGTTCTGATGCAATCGTTTTGAATTTATGTATAACAATTACCATACCAATAAATAGGTGGATTTTCCTTCTGTACCTTCCCCCGCCTCTGATCTGAAGGTGAAAAAAAAATCTTGCCACAGTATTTCTTAATTAAAGAGAGAGAGAATCCATCTAATAAAGCTGGTTTAAAACCGCCCCCTCCTCTCTATCTTTCTAAAATTTCTGGATCCAGATGCGTTTTACTTCTCTGAAAATTTTTCTTCTTATCTCACTAAATTTTCTAAAATGGACCAAAAAGAAAATTCAGAGTAAATGTAAGTAAATCTAAACCTACAAATTTTCTTGCTTGTTGAATTTATGAGAGTCTTTCCGTCTAAGATGCTTTTTATTTTTTTTTCTTTTACGATAATTTTCTTGATTTATTTTTGTTTAGAAGTCAAGGGGGATGAAGGGTAGCCCCGCACGTGTAAGCTCCTGAAACGTGTAGCGTCAGTTGCGTGTGAATTTGAAGTGAACACGTGGGAAAGGTGCGCGTGAGGGTTGTGTGGGCCGCAGGAACGCCCTTCTGGCATGCGTCTCTCCCTCACATTTCCTTTTCCCTATATCTAATTTTTGGCCAAACAAAACTAACCCGATTATATGATTCCCATAAATAACATTGCAATATGCACCATAAAATTTATGATAAACCGTACCATTCATAATTTATAGACTTTGTAAACCCACATCAAAAATGAAATCCATTATACCGGATACGTGTGATTATTGTTATTTTTTTTTTTTTTGTAACCAGCACAAATTTCTCAAGAAATTATGGTTGCTATTGCCGATATCAGAACTTTTGAGAAATAAATCCGAATGTTTTTTACAACGTCTTCTTTTTCTTTAAAAAAGTATTTCAGTTTTGAAACATTTGTATATATAAAAAATGTGATATACTATTTCCGATATTTAATATAAAAAACAGTTGGCTTTTTTGAGGAGACTATAAAATCTAAATAAATTACCTAATTACTATAAAATACTTATTTATATCATTAGAGTGTATATTAATTAATAAATAGATAAATTAATTTTAAAAAATGATAAATATATCAAATAATTAACTTTTTAATATAAATTTGTATAACACTGAAAAATTGAACCTTTTTACATGCCCAAAAAATCAAATTATTTCAAGATTTTTTTCACAAGTAGTTTCATATTAGAGTGGGCTCCTCTACTAATTCATTTATCACAAAGAATAAAACAATTTTGAAGCAATATTGGAGATACCCCAAACAATGAACATTGTAGATAATCATTCATGTACAAGAGAAGCTGTCCCTGTGAAAGTATAATCAATATTTCCCCAGAAAAAACACAATGGTGCATTTTCCAAATAATCGTGAGCTAGCACTTGCCTTGGTCCTCCTGCCCTCCTACCTATCAGCTTCCAAAAACACAACATACAGAGAGAGGCAAATTCTCTACCAATTGAACCATAATTGGATACTCAACCAGTTTTTTTTACATCATATCATAAAGCTGGTACACTTAGATGATATACCATCACTCTAATGGGCAGCCATAAAATATCGTCCAGAAGCGGTCATCCATCCAACATGCAAGCTTTAATGAGTCACCATCCACAGAGCTGAAACACTCCTTTTACCCAGACCAAACTACAAATTCAATATTCTTTGTTGCCATCCTTGCTGCCGAAGAATCTTCATGTATCATCCTCCCTGAACACACTATCATTCCTCGTCACAAAATGTAATAATGAAACGTGCATTCAAAATAAAAATAAAGAGGTGCTACTCCGATTTAAAATTATAACAAAAACTACTAGTTTCATTTTACATCTAATGCGCATACGATGAAAATGACCCACCCCACAAATGAACAGCTAAGGTCGCTTAAGCCACATATGATGTTTTGACGGGCTTCATATATTTGTAAATAATTAACATTATTTATCTGTTTTTAGGGAGGCGATATCGGGTAGGATATTAGTCTATTAGAGTAACTCTCAGCGTTCATTTTCTGATTTTCCTTCCTAATTCAGTGGGAAACAATCCCCACTCTGCATATTTTCTTGCACAGCTTGTGAATAATACACCAAAGAGCTCTTGATCCACGTCTAACATATTTCATCGTGTCACTGTATCTTTGTTAAAGCAGTAAATTTAACAATTTGCTTCAACGAGATGTGATCCCCATCTAATTCACTGCAACAAGATTAGTTTCTAAAACAAAATCAGATGATTCTTGACTGTAAATAAAGATTAACTATTTCGAAAGACAAAACAGGTTGACTGATGGATTGGAGTGAAGGAAGAATTTAAAGGAGGTAAGGAGGCAGCATTACAATCAATTACAAAGACACCACTCAAACCAATAGAACGTGCAAGTGATAACACAAGCATAACAGTACAGAGGCCTGTAGAGAAAGCCATACAGATTTTAATAACTCATGATGGCAACCATGGTGTTGCAGACTATCAAATGGTTCAGAAATTTGGGCAGCCACGGGAGAAATTAGAGGAAGTGTAACAGTGACTAGTAGAAGTAAAATGGCCACTCAAAGAGGTTGTAAGGATTTCAAACGGAAGATGCAAGGAAAGGAATTTACTATAGATTCCTTATTCAATCCTTTGTATAGCATGACTTTTGGAATACCAAGGTCAAAAAAAGTAGGTCGAGTGTAATCAGATTTTTCTTCACTTACTAAAGCAGTTTTGATATAGAGGGAAGATGGTGAAGATTCCACTTGGGTCCAATACGATTCTTAATGAATGTATAATAATTTTCTTGTATTGAGAAGACAAGTATGAATAAATAAGAAAGTCAAGGTAATTACAGGGAGGGGTATTGGTGACCGCTTGAGCCTTCTATGAAGGCGTGAAGGGGTCTTTGTATGTTAGGCTTTTGGCGTGAAAAAGAATAAAAAGTTAAGATCCACCCCCACCCCCCAAAAAAAAAATAAAGTCACACACACACACACACACACACACAAATATCTATCTCTCTTCTCCCCTTCTACCCTTTTTCTGCTGTCTCTCCTGCAATCCATTTTTTCCATAAACCCCCATCACTTGCAAAATAAATTCAAATTCAACCACAATCAGGTATCAGCCTAAAAATTTACTGGCCCAGTAGTGTACCTCCATTGACCTTTGAAACTATACAAGTATATAAGTTGTATGCATCCTGTCCACAGACAAATAAGCGAGCAATCAGAAAAGAATACATTGCTCTAATAATTAGATATTTAGCACATACAAGATTGAAATCAGAAAATTAGCTGATGGCTCAATTAACAAATGTGCTATTACTCAGTCAATTGGGTGTTTATCAGTTTGGCGGGATGTATAATGCGCAGACAGCAAAAGGAGTGAAAGGAATGCACTGGCAACAAAAATGGCATCAAACCACCGGTGATAGAAGTCAAATTGAATATCACCACCCAATACCTCCGTTATAATAATCCTACAAAGAAATTCAGATCAGACGTTAAAATGGTTAAGACTTCATAACTAATGATTCTGGGCATACCAGAATTATGTCAGCCAAGAAATGTGACACAAGCTTCCAGTCCAGACGGCCAAGAAATGGTCAAGACTTCATAACTAATTTCTCACTCCACGCACATCAATAGTAAGAGAAACTGTGCATTCAATATCCAAGACAATGATGCACGTAGAGGTAGAAATAAGAGAGAAACTGTATATTCCATATCCAAGAGAAGTCCATACATCTAATTAATCCCTATTTATACTCATACTTCCTCTAACTGACTAATAACCCTTTGAACTAATCCTAACAACCACTTAACAGAAAGGGTGAATCAGAATATAAATAAACTGACTAAAAACCAGTCAAATCAACCGTGAACATTTTAAAACTAACAAAACGGGACCAATTAATGGGTTAGACAGTTCAAAGTTAGTTTTCTTTCCGTTCTGTTTATTTTTGTTTGACTGATGAATGCTTGGAACCACTAAGAGACGCTTTGTGTAGGGTAGAGCTAAGGCTAAGGTTAATAATAAACAAAATGATTAATAGGATATAAAATTAAAATATTGCACTACATAGTTAATTGATACTAACTCAAGTGACAAAAGAAAATTGATGTGTGAGTAAAGGTCGAGGTTCAAACCCTCTATAATAATAATAAAATTGTTATGTTCAGTTAAATATTTATTGTTTGTAATTATATTTTTACTTATCTTTATTCATTTTAACTTAATTTATTTTCGTTGAATTGTTTGAAATTTATTTTTGATATTTTTGTTCTTATTTTTATCTTTCTAATTTAAAATATTCAATATAAAATTAAAACATTAATTTAATTATAATTAGTTTAATCTAACTAGTCAACCGTAAAACAACCCTCAACCAATTCAATCATCAGTTCAGTTTTCATAGCATTGTTTTTAAATGAAAGCACAAATAAACACAGACATAAATCCCTTAATACAGAATTCAGATATGCAAATCATATTCTAACACAGGTTTCTACAAATACCTGTATTCAGTAGCTAAGCTTTTCCTGATTAAAAGAATAGATGATACAAAATACATTCCCATTATCTCAGACAGAAATAGAACTACATTGCTTGAAGATCCGCTTCCAACTCGGGAAACAGCGAAAAAGAACTGCATGCAGACAAAAAATAACACAAATAAATAAACAAGCTACATAAGAAGTCAGCACAACAAACTATTACTTCACTGTTATTTTGGTTTTCCAATAGCAGTTTTAAATGTTTTTTGGGTGCAGAGGTCCTTTCCAAAAAAATTCTAATGAGAAGACAGAACAATACTTCCTCCTGTCCTTTTTATAAGCATAACAAACAACAACAAAGCCTTATCCTACTAGGTAGAGTCAGTTGCATGGATCACACGATGCTCTTGAACTCGATCAAAACAAAATCATTGAATAGATTGTTAACTAAGAGATCTCACTCAATAACCTTTTTAAGTGTCATCTTGGATCTTCCTCCACTCCTTTTATCTACGCTCCAAACAACTTGATCTACCTTTCTCACTAGTGCATTCACTAGCCTTCTTTATACATTTCCAAACCATCTCAAATGATTTTCTACCATTATTTATTTAACAGATGTCACTTTAACCCTTCCTCGTCTAATTTCATTATGGATATTACAAGTTAAATTACGCAATTCAAAAGGTTGATTAAAATTGGTTAGAGACAATAAATATGTAAAAATGAAACTTAATTATTTTGGAGAGGACGAGAGAGAATGAGTGGGGAAACGAGGTGACAAAGACATAATTAATTAGAGGTAAAAATTGAAAAAAAAAAAACAGCATTAAATGTTCAGATATCTCCAAAGTGTAGCGTATAAAAAGGACCAAATCCCTTTAAAAAATTGAAGTTTACAAAAAGAACCAGAGGGAGTCAAGAACAGAGGACAAGTGATCCTTCCAATCAAAAGAAAATTCTAGTACGTGAATATTTTTTGCAAAGCAACAAAATGATTTCTTTCCAAAGAGCTGAAATTTCATTATTAGACCAAACTAAACCCTTAATCCGTTTCTTACAACACAAATTGTATCACTCCTTTGACAATAATTAGCTTTCATTGTGTGATTCCCCACCCTGTTTCGAGCTAAAATGATGTCGCCACCCAAGGCTAGCTCAGGTGGTTGTGAAGGGGGAGTCTCAATAATGAATTGCAAAAATCATGTAAAAAAAGGATAAGTTGGGAAAATAGCTAAATTTACTGTTCCAAAAGTAAAGGGTACGAGCTCATTGTGTGATAATATATCTGAGTGAACATCGTATTTAATAATTTTCATGAAAAAATAGAGCTAATCATGTAAAAAAAGAATTCCCCCGGGGGGATCAAGTTAATTTTTCAAATAAAATGCTAACAATTACATCAATAAATAGCACATAACAACTATAGTGTCCTATATTTTTCTCCTTGACTCTTGCTCTCCCTATAGTATCAATGTTGAGGTATTAATGACAGAACTGTATTCATAAATCACATCACCAGAACTAAAATCAAAACATCCTTGTCTAAATTATCTAAGCAAATATCAAAGGGGAAAATAAAGGCAATTTAAAGCTGCAGGAATACCTTCATTAGATTTGTTAAGAATCCACGCACTGATATCACAATCAACATTCCAATGAACAGTAAGGAAATGTACTGTAAAAGAAAAGGAAAATCATTAAATTGCAGCCTCAAGCCATGTAGAAAATCCACAAACTTGACAAGTTGACAGGCACACACGCACACAAGGGAAAACAGCGTAGAAACTAGAAATTTTTACAATGTCAGCTTTCAAGAACCTGCCAGAGTTCCAAATCTTCCTACAAACGTGTGGCAAAATATCTAATATCGAAAGGGAATTATTCATAGCAAAATTCAAACCTGAAGATACGCAATAGGTCACTTATGAGATGTAGAAAACTAGAATACTTTCCTTGGAAACATTCAAATAATATATTTAAGAAGTGGCACATGATTGAACAACTTATGAAATAACAAGTGAATGGTAAAAATTTTTATTTGGAAACCAAGCATTAGCACTGGTGAAACTATTCGAGCAGTATTCATATCAAGCATTAGCACTGGCAAAACTATTCGAGCAGTATTCGTATCAAGCATTAGCAAAACTATCAAGCATCATTTTGATTAATGAGTTTCCTAGTCATCAAGCAGGTCTAGCATGTGAATTAAAAGGTGAAAAGAAAACCCGCCCCATCATTACATCACAAAGAAGCTTGATACATGTAAAGATATTGTAATTAATTTGATTTATATAGAATCAGAGATATTATTCTTACCCATACCTGTGACTCTATCAGTGTCCAACCCCGTCTTTCATGAACGCACAAAACACATCGAGATTAATTGTCATTTTGTTTGGGATAAGATCAAAGAGAACGTTATTTCTAAAGGCCATGTAAGATCTAGAGATCAGCTAGGTGATCTGCTCACTGAAGCCCTGAATGGGGTTCGAATTGACTGCATCTGTAACAAGTTAGGCTTGACTAACATTTATGCTCCAACTTGAGGGGGAGTGTAAAGATATTTTAATTAATTTGATTTGTATAGAATCAGAAATATTATTCTTAGAGTATCTTAGGAGATATTAGTCATTCTTGTGTATATATGCATTCATCTAGTCATGAATAAAGTGTGCAATTCATTCTATAGCTTCACAATACAAAAGCTCAAATTAGTGGTGGACAACTAATAGTGAATACTAAATACAGAAAGTTCAAAAACTACTACAAATAGGTTCACAACAAACTTTCAAATTGTATAACTACCAGAACCATATCTTAACATGACTTTTCATAGATTCTTTATAAAACAAAAGTGACCAGATTTTATCTTTAATGTAAACAAGCATTAGGTGCCGGAGTCAGATTAAGAAGAAGACCACTAACTGATTCCAGAAAAACTAGAAAGTATGGCACGCAACAAGACTCTAACCTGTGATAATAAGGCAGCATTGATTCCAATGTCAAAGAACTGTAAGAATATACTAATCATCCTTGTTACAGGATCAACAGAACCATCCTGCCATAGAATCAGATTATTACAAATGATGCCAATTAAGGAATCTAGACAACATCTAAACAAAAGGTTAAATCTAAGGAACTATTGAGGGGAAAATGATACCTGTTTGAAAACAACACTTTGCAATGACTGCACAAAAGAGATTCAATCAATTAGCCAAGTAAAATATGATGAAAGGGGAAAGAATTTCAAGTTAGAAGAAAAATGTCAAACTACAATCATTATTGTCATCGCCAGAACACTTTGATAAAACCCGATGCTTAGCATCCTGTCAACCTTTTACAGATCATAAATACTACTTAACAGGGAACTCTTTCTTAGCTTTCAAGACTTTCCTAAATTTTTAATACCTCTAATCACGAGGCATTACATTTATTAGGGCTTTAACTCGTTATTTAGCAATTAGTATTACCCTAACACTTGACTTCTCTTTGTAGAATTAATAACAGCAGAATTTCAATCTTACTATGATTAGGAATTTATCCAAAACTATGGGGAATAAGCTACAAGATGTCAAATTGAAGGGATGTAACGCTTACTTTCCCATGGATGGAAATTAAATGAGTACTATTAACAAATTACTATCTGACTTAGCCCATCAGACCACGTCCTATTGCTCTCAAACCATCCATGCCCTAATTTACCAATATCCACCGACTATCAACCATTACTCACTCCAAGATACCTTAAACTTGGTCAATAGATAACAATCACTCTTGCCATCCTATGTTACAATACCTTTATCATTTTATACACACAATAGATGGAACAAGCATAGCCAAGTAGATTCTGCATGTGCCCCCACCAAGTTCGAGAATAAGCAGCAGCTTCCTGCAAAATACAAGTTTTCCTAATAAGCAGACTTGAGAGTGAAATATAAGTGTACCTATGATCAGCCACATGAAACATTGCATTTACTGGAGAATAGAATTTCTTCAACTATCCACATCAAATAAATCTATATAGATTTGATGAAAATGGCTGAGTTCAAGCCTTCCTTCTAAAGTTTTAAACAAGTATACCCCTTAGCCTAAAGGATAATAAAATATAGGTTAAATCTAGTCCATTCCTGTTAGAATCTGGAAATTGACTTAGGGAATGAATCGAAAGAGAGCAAAAGGGAAACAGGGAAAAGAAATAGAGGAAGATGTAGAAGAGAAAAGAGAGGTTAGAACCAGAATCTAGTTCTAGGAAAGAGAGAAAAGAAGAAAAGAAGGGGAGAGAAGAAGGGAGGGACTAGAACCAGAATCTAAGTTCTAGGGAGACAAATGAGAGAATTATAACTTCATTTATTCATTCCATATTTTTTGGTAGAATACATATATGATATTTATATATAGCCTGGCACATAAACTGAAAAATAACTACCTGATCCTATCCATAAAAACTGAAAATAACCAACATTGGACACTTGTAACAATAAGACATAATAAAATATAAAACACAAATAACTTCCTAAAATAAACCGTTTCCTATCAATCCCTTAAGGGGTAAAAGGGACCAAAAATAAAAAGGATAAATAGACTGAATAATAAATGGATAAAAGCTTATAATAAAAATAAAAGAAACAAAAAATAATGAGTAAATGCCCTAGAAATACAATGCTAATTCCTTGCTTATTTGAGATGCACCGTTCAACAGAATTGTCAAGAACCAATTCATCCTAATCCATACCTGAAACTAACATTCCTAACAAGGTCATAGTTAGCAATGCTGCCTGGAAAATTGTCACACTACCAGAAGCCATTTTTGCAGCAAGCCAACATTTAAATTCTACATACATAATATATATAATTCAAAATACAATGATACACAAATATAACAACTTTGTGTGTGTGTGTGTGTGTGAGGGAGGGAGGGAGGGAGGGAGAAACTTCACTCATGATAATTCCAACAATCATCGAACAAAACATCAAACTTAAATGGTTAACATGTCAGAATTAAAGGATTTCATGATCCCAAATTAATTTGATCTTGGAACTTATCAAACATGCCATATAATTTGTTCCCTAACATGTTGAAGGCATGATTCAGATTACGCAGCATTTCTATGCCCTTCAACAATGAGTTGTTCCTCATAATAACACCAATTATAACTACAACAAAAACGTCAAACCAAGTGTTCCTATTACCAAGATCTTAATCATTAAGTGACAAGACACCAAAGTTCCAAGTAGGATTAGTTTTAAGTTCATTCAGGAATTGGAATGAAATTAAAATTTGAACATGTTACATGTAAATTAGTGATCAGTTAGGGATGGTTAACATGACCAGTTAGCGAAGAAGCTGAGATAAATGCACATATTACCTTAAAGAGGAGGAGGGAAACAATTCAATTAAGGAAACAAAGAGTCGACATGATGATTGAGAAGAAGGAGAGTGCAATATAGAGAGATGAGATCAAATGTCACTTTGATTGCAAGGAATATTTTCAAACCAATCAGTTTGCTATATCTATTGCTTTTGAAGGAAGCTATGAGGTCAAAGTTGGTAACAAGGCCTACAGCGCCCAACTTGATTCAAACACTAGTGAAGAAGAAAGAGAATATGTAATTGAAGGAAAACCCAAGGAAGGGAAAGAAGGCATGATTCCCCAAGAGCTTGCAGCAAACACAAACAAATTTGAAGATGATGAAGGAAACAAAAGGCACCTAACAGAGGTCACAAGATTGCTTTACCCGCCAGTTCCAGTTTGTTATCACATCCACCCAACCTAAGCTTCAGTGCAACGTTCTTGATTGGGAGTGAGTGGGAGACCTTACATCGGCAAAAGGAATAAAAGCATTACCCGCCAGTTCTAGCTTGTTATCACATCCACCCAACCTAAGCTTCAGTGCAACGTTCTTGATTGGGAGTGAGTGGGAGATCTTGAACATTGGCAAAAGGAATAAAAGCGGCCTATACAAGTCACATAGCAAAGTGGACTCTTGGTTCCAATGGCTTTGATGTGTTCAGAGGCCAAACGTTTTTTCCTCTTAAAGATTGCCACTTCAAGATTTTCGCTTTGTCCAATTAGACCTCTAAATTCTTGAATGTATAATGATCCTTGAACAAGGATCAATTCAAGGGAAGAGCATTGTCACATTGAGATTAGTAATTAGTTGGGAATGGTTTAAGATGGTTGGTTGGTTGGTTGGTTAGTTAGTTAGTTAGTTAGTTAGTTAGGAGGATCCCATTAGTCTAAATAGGAGATATTGATGTAACGACATCTAATGATTCAATGATAATTCTAAGTTTTTACATGATGAAAGTGAGATTATTTATTGAAGTTCTTAGGTGAAATTGCAACAACATCAGTCATAACAGTGACTAGATACATTTTTCAAATCCACACAAAATATCAAAGTGAGCCCAGAATCCATACCTTATGAAGTGCAACTTAATATAGATTTTATAGTAAATATTGATAATAATGACAATGGTAATGATGATGACAAAAACATCAACGATAATCACCATCATTATCATCATCAAAATAATAGTGGTGATGATGATTCGTTATCGCCACCAAATAGTACAACTCAGAAATACAGAAGAGATGGAGAACAAATCAAACAGATTAACATAAATTTTGAAAGAAGAAAGAAGCAAAAAGGATGGGAAAATAGCATTCTAGCCACAACAACTACTAAAGAGTTTCCAAAGAGACCCAACACAAGTAACGGAGAAGGAACAGAGAAGAAAGAACAAGAGAACAGGCTTGATTTGTTTCTCTCACCACTAGTGAAGAGGGCTAGAATCAAGATTAGTCACTGATAGAACGTTCAAATATAGAAATGGGTTAAAAGTCAAAGGTTTATACTTTTGGGATGAGCAGAAGGAATTTTAAATTATAGAACACTATAGATATCGCAAATGCACACAATTCCTTGTGCCAAGATTTAATTTGATATGAGAATCAGACAAGAAAGCTAAAAGCTTAAGCAGTTAAATTCAAGCAAAAACTGAACTTTTACAGACAGATCTCTAACATGCCAAATCTTGGTGAATTCTAGAAAATAACACATCATTAGTTAAAGCAGATGTTGAAACATTAGTTCTATTGCATCACATACAACCGATATGAATTTCAACATTGTCAAAGGTAGCACATACCAATCATGCAGACCCTAAAGTAAATAGGTGACAACTTTCACAGGAAATTCCACATTGCATCTATTTTTATGTATTTTAACTCTAATAAGCCACAATATTCATGTGGCATGAATGATGCAGCTCATTCCTTAGACTCCATGTAACACAATGGACCCACACTAATTTCATGTAAAAAAAGAATCACCCAAGAATGCAATTGTAGCTAATCTAGTATTTGTTTCAATGGGATCTAAGATGCCAGCATTTTCCAAGGAAAATCCTTTAAAAGGCAAAAGTCCTTAGTCTATTTTTTACCAAAATAATGTGGAATTAGAGGATCAATGATGCAACTTGGTAGGTTCATCAAATGCCAAATAAAAAAAATAAAAAAAACACTACAAGCATAACATCCAGACATAATTAACAAACATGCTTTGAAAGTGAAAGAAGGAAAGTATAATACTCAAAGCAAACCTTGGCTTGGCGAAGCTCATAAATCTCCAAGAACAATTGCTTTGAGAGCTCCTCTAAAGCTTGTACTTCTACTTCCATGCCTCTGATATCTTCACATATAACACAATTATAAGCAATCGCAGGGTATATATATTACGCAATGACAGCAAAATGAACTATAAAATTAGATATACCACATTAGGGAAATTTCTCAACATGACGAAAGCCAATTAAAAAAAGAGTAACAATCAAATATTCATAATTCAAAAATCTATCCTAAAAAGTTCACATTTTCCAAAAGAAGGTGGAACTGACAGACCGCTGCAGACCTATTCTAGAGGACAGAAACGTGTTCCGAGGGAGAGGCAAAAGTTCTCTTCTTGGCTGACCCCCCAAGAGGGGGGGGGGTGCTGATTTTCCTATGTCAACACGCCTTTGCTCAACAATGTATCTCTCTTTTCTCAACATTAACTATCAGGAGCTCTTCCATAAAAATCAACGAGTATAGGGACAACAGTATGCTAGATTAAATTCCAGGGTGCAGGCTCACCATTAATGAAGGAAAATGGTATGATCTAGTTCAATAATAAAGGATTACTGAGATGCTTGAAAAGGCATAAGGAAAGATCAATACGAATCCAAGAAACAGTAGCATAAAATACGATTCGCAGAAAGAAATGCACTACACAATGTTTTCTAGAGATGTATGTGCAAGAATTCTAATAATTGGTCATAGTCTAATTGCAAGCTGTCACCAACAGTAATTCTATGAAACATTTGTTTCCCATGATATAGATTCAAAATGCCGTTTTAAGAGTAAAAAACACTGACCTTGCTCCTTTTGGTCCTCCTGCACAGATCGAATGACTGTACCAACTATACGTTTTACAAAAGATCTGGCATTTAACTTCTGCAACAAACAAGTTTATATTAGTTGCAAAAAATAAGATTAAAAGAAAAGGAATTAATAAAGGTTTTCAAACAGAGATTAATAGTAAAATGCAAAAGAAAATAAAACATTTGAAACTTCAATAGTTGACAAAAAGAAAAATGAATAGAAACATGATGCTGGCAGAAAGAAAATATAAACCTCTTCAGATCCTTGGCTGCTCTTCATTTCCATTTGACAAAGTATAATTTTCTTTTTCTTTGAGATACAAGTCTCAATTGACTGCATCAGTTGTCTCTCCAAGCCTTTAATCTCTGCTTCCTCAATCTCTCTGATTAATAGAGATGTGTAATATCAATAAGCAAATGAACACATAATAATTACGAAAACCATAATACCATCATGAATCTGTGAATCTTACTAGTTACTTTTTTTCATGAAGGGAACTTGTAATAGGTAAAGAGAGCACAAAATATCCTCTAAAATCTAAAATTTTAAGAATGATGAGGATGAGGATGGGTCTCCAAAACACAGAAAATCAGAAATATATTTCTTTGAATAATCACAGGCTACATACCACTGAATAAATTATAAGCCCATAACCCAAAGGGAGAAATGCAGATAACGATAGTAACAGGAAGGGATAAGTCCAAAACCAAAACACCTCAATATATTGGTGCAGTTTTACACTGAAGCCAATTTCATTTTTATTTAATAAAAGAAGAATTCATTAGGAGGAAATAAGGGAAAACATATGACTAAAGAGAGAAATTCAAGTAAGTACCTGATGAAAAGTGATAAATAACTGTAGGGTAAGTTCACAGCACCAAAACCAGATAGGACAGCCATAACCGTAACACCAATCACCCCAATTCTACTGACAAGTTGAGGCATAGTGAAGAAACCTAACAATTAAAAGCTGTCAGCTTCCAGCATAGACTCAAAATCTTAATCAAAAATAGGAAATATCCAAAAACACTAACCACAAAACCCAAATTTACCAGGATATACACAATAAATCTTAACCCCCCGCTTGATGGAGAGAAAATGTGGGAGGAAATGAGTTTTCCCCTGCTTGGATAGAGAGAAAAAGTGGGAGGAAGGAAAAGTTGGAGAGAAAATGGGATGGAACCCCATTTTCTCTCCTACTTTTCTCTCCATACATGGAGAGAAAACTCTTCTTCCTTATTTACCCTTTATTACTTTTTTATTTTGAGATATTAAATTTAACATATAACTTTTTTAAAATTCTTACTATTTACTTTATTTTTTTAAAAATGATAGGTTTTAAAATATATTCTAATATCTAACTTATTTTTTAATTGCTTACTAAAACCTTGTATCATCAAAAAAATATGATATATTTTTATCTAAATTATTTTGTTCTGAAATATAATAACATGAAAACATATCTTTAATAAATTATCTAATTTTAAATTATTTAATGATATTAATGTAAGTATAATTTTTCATGACATATTATATTTGATATATTTTAAGTATACTTTACTTATTCAACTATTTATTAAAATATTTTTATATAAGGATATTTTAGTCATTCAGTTATTTGTGCATTTTCTTTCCTTTCTGTTTTCTCTCGTCCATCTAAGCAGGATGAATGATACAATTTTCTCTCCACTTTTCTCTTCTCTCCATTTTCTCTCCTCCCATTTTCTTTCCTCACAACTTTTCTTCCCATCCAAGTGGGGCATAAAGGCCAAATTAGAGTCACGACATAAATTAATTCAGATGGTATAATTAATATTCTCTCAAACCGTGAGTATGTGCATCTAATAGCAATACTTCAAAGTTTTTATCATGCTGCAATAAGGAATAAGAAAGTGAGAGGCAATGCAGAGGCATAATCCTGATAGAGTAAGTCAGTACTCAGTACCTTTATCAGGTGAAGGCATTGGAAAGTGAATGCCCATGCGCCAAAAGGCATACAGAAATGCCAGCAAGAATAATATAGCTCCAAGTGCTGCCCGTTCCTTCCTTACACCTGAAAAGAGAATAAAGAAAAAAATTACCGAAAAAAAAAATGATCTTAAAGGCCTTATAAGCAGCATTCTATTGCTCAAATGCTACAGCTTAAAACCATAGCTACCTACACAATTCACTCCACCATTATTTTGTATATGAACGAAAGAAGAAATTATAAAAACAGACAGGAAGAGGTACCCCCCACCCTGGGGGGGATATCCTATTAAAACCAACATGGGCGAAAAATGCAAAAGCCACAAGTATCATCAACAAAGCACATAATAGGTAAATCCCTGCCATCTCTGTAGAGTGATTCCCGTGAAAACCTTGATAGCAGAGCATCTTAAGGATGGCAAATGATTACAACATAGGGAAAACGAAATAGGCAATGCTTCAATTCAGCCCTCCTAGACGTTAAAATGGAAACACTATAAGGAGTTTGTCTCAACTCCACAACGTTCGACCTTCTTATGGTTTTTAGCAGTGAAGGCCTAATAAATCTATCAAAATATTGGAACAGTCAATAACATAGCTACTTCATGCATACTGATTAATTTTTTTTTAGAGGGGTTAGTTTGGAACCACTTGGTTACATGGAAAGGATCTTCCACTTATTTGGGAGGTGTTAAAGATTATTATTAAAATATAGAAAGTGATATATCCAAGAAATCCAAGGACTGACTGAAATAAACAAGTGAAATGTCCCAAAAAAAATCCAAAACTATCCTCTCACCTGTTAGAAAGTGAAAAGAATTCAATAGTTCCAACAGAAACGTATCAGAAATGCCACTATCACTGGGTTCTTAAGAAAATGAAGATTCCAAGAGAGATAGGAACCTGACTAAGTAAAAAAGTTAGGGATAGAGCATGATGAATGGAAGAAGGCCATTATCAATAACGGTAAAGACTCAAAAACTGGTAACTTGCACAATCAAGCAATGTCCTAGAAGTGTACGGTACACACAAAACCAATCAAAGGAAAGAGATAGCCATATAATAGACACGAAATTGCAAAAGCTTGTGTAACTAGTAGTTGAGCAAGGCAACCATAAGCCTAGTATATATTGCACTGTAACAGAAAAATCTAACTCTTACTGAATTGACTCTTTCAATATATAGCTAAAACCTGGATAGGTGCCATCATCAATGCTTTTAGAAGTTCTATTTTTCGAAGTATTGCAGGTGGTGAAAATTCAAAGTTCAAACTACCTACGAAGTATCAGAGGAACGAAAAAGAAAAGGCTACATATATGCTAGGATAGAAAGTGAAGATTAGCTTACCACTGTTGAAGAGCATTAAGTAACAATGATAGTAGGGCAGCATGAAGATCAGTAATAAGATCAAACAAAATAAGTCCACCTTCCAGTTCACAACCCTAGCCCTACATTCATAAAGAAATTCAAATTCCATTAGATCATGGAAATTTTATTGTCGTGTATCATTTTCAGCAAATCAAGCATATACAGCTAGGCCAATATGATAGGCTAATGAAAGCTAACTAATTATGCAGAGGAGCAAAAACTGCGGAATAAAGGATAACCGTAATACGAGATTCAAAAGAACAACTGATTTGAGGGAAATGTAAATCCAATTGGACGCAATATGGATTATAATCGTTTGTGTATTCTCTATCGATTTCTAATTTATCGTTTTCCAATCATACGAGGCCTAAAAGAAAATTAGCGCCCTAACCCACGCTTGCACATGCATCCAATATTGTCTCTTTAGCTTCAGTAATTTCCAAGGCATTTTGACATACATTGATCCGACGAAAGTAAAGCTAGAGATGAACAAGAAGCATAAATCTCAGAATTCATGAAACGGGCAGATTCTAAAAGGGAACAAAAAGTGAAATTTGAGAAGCTTACTCTTTGGAAAGGATGGGAATGATCTCGAAGAGGACAAGCTGGAGGAGATTGCAGGAGAAGGCGAAGACAACGCTGAAAATGATCTGCACCAGCGCGCGTTTCTCTTCGTACTCTTTGTAGAGACGACGGTTCAAGAACCAGAGGCCAGCCCAACCGAGTAAACAAAGAGATCCCAGCACCACGCCTCCTTCATACATTGCCCTTCCCCAACCCATCTTTGGTATTGTTTGCGTCTCTGTGCAGTTTGGATTCAGCGAAGTCTAATCAAAAGCAATTGTCAAAGGAGTAAGCTGTTGGAGTTTCAAGGTTGAGAGCACTGGGATTTCGATTTGGGAGGTATCTGAGATGAATAATTCATCCGCTCATTGGATCAATTCAATCATTGTCCCAGGTCCTCGGGAGAACTGGAAATGAGACTAGACAACTTGCAATCCAGTAAAATTGCTGCTACTTCGCGGATGGTTCGACTTTCATACGTTAGACTCCAAAAGTATAACAAAAACAAAGTGAGAGACACTGACATTTTACAGCTAGACATCCCAAGAACAATTATGGGAAAATCTCTAGAAACTACCCGAAATTTTGTAACCCGTATGTTGCACCAAATGAGCTAGATAGGTATCAAAATTGCAAGAAATGTAAAATAAATGGTTATTACGTTTCAATTGAGTTGTCAATACTCAATACACTACAAAAAGTTGTCAATCACTCAACAGAACAACAGATGCATCCAAGTAAAAAAGTTGTTAAAATCATTACATTATTTGTCATTCCCTTTAAAAGAATTGTCAAAAGTTATGCAAAGGTATAATCCTGATATTTACTTTTTAAAATTTTTTTAGAGTCATTACATCTTTCCGCTGAAAATCTGAAATCAGCATTTAGTAAGAGGTTTCAAAAGCTATTAATCATATCATTTTTCTTATTTATAGCAGCAAATGGGGTTTTAAAATTTTAAGAGATACGTATAAGGAATTTTTCCAACAATTATCCTTTTATCAAAGAGAACTTTCCGTGCGTTTGGCACAGTTGCCAGCCCGCCCAAAAGCGACTTTTCTGCCCAAAATCACGATTGGGCTAATTTCGATCGTTTGGCATAGCGGCTTCGCAGAAAGGCTTCGCTAGGGGAAGGAGCTTCTCGGCAGAAGCTAGGGAAGTGAGCGGCAGCCAATAAAGCCACGGTGGAGGTCGTTGGAAGCATCAGAGAGGAAAACACATGCCACAATAAGCCACTCTGCTTGTTTACTTCTTGTTTCTGAGCCGACGACGAACAAAACCCAAAGGGAGCCGAAGAACAAAACCTAGGTGAGCTCCTCCCCCACCCCTCGGGGTTTCCCTTCTCCGTCAAATCTATTCCTTTGTCCATTGATTCCCAAGGTTTATACTTCTTTGGATCATGCATCTAATGGGTCTGCAAATACGAATTTTATTTTCTGTGTTCGTGGTACTGTGAAGAATGGCTTTTGATTATTCATTAGCTTTCTGTATGATTTCTCTATTTTTATTCTCTCACACACTTGCCGATGTTGTAGTTTTCCCTTCAGAAGTTTCCAAGTTCTGACTCTGGTGGGGCATTACTTCAATCTGTCCTCATTTGTTTACTCCTTTGGATTGAAGTGCCAGCTACTTTTCTTGTTACTGAATCAAGTGATTGTTGAGATGCAATTTGATGTTATTCTTTTAATAGTATTGAATTCTCAGTGTTTTTGAATTAATCATCCGTTATGTCAGTACTTTTTTTGTGTTTGTTTGGAATTGGGATGAATAACAGTTTCGTGTGGTTATTTTGGGGAAATATATAAGTTGAGTAATTGATTGTAAATTGAATTTTGTGAATAGACTATAAATCCTTGGTCCGAAGTATAGGGGAAGTTTATGATTTTTGGGAATTGGGGAAAGTTGGGTGCATGGTTTAACCGTGTCCTGCAGCTGGTTTAATAAGATGGAGAGAAATTGGGAGAGGAGGGGGAAGCTTGTGTGGATGGTTTGCAAGGATTGGATATTAAAGACGATATGAAGACTAGTGATAACTTTGATGAGGAAGAGAAAGGGAAGGTAAAAGACCAACTTTGGTTGAAGGTTTTATTTGAAATCCCTGATCTTGGTTTGTTCTTGGTCTGCAAACTTTCTACTTCAATCAATGTGATGCGTAATTATAAGTTTCAATTTTGATGCAATTATTTGTATGGTGTTAGTAGTTAATTTAAAGAAATTTTCTTTTTTTAATATTTAATTTACATATATTTTCATTTACTCTATTTCTTATTTTTTTATTATTTTCTTTATCATCAAAATAATCACAAATAATTAAAATAAAATATATGAATATATAAATATGTAATTTATCACTAAAAATCACTTCTCAAAAGTTTATCCAAACGGTTTCACCTTTTCAAAAAAATTCACTTTTCCAAAGCTTATCCAAACATAAATCACGTTTCACTTTTGACTTCTACTCAGAATTCTTTTTCCAAAATAAATTCTACCAAAAAATTACTTTTTCCACTGCGGTGCCGTTATCTAAAATCCTTATGGGTGCCAAATAGATATTAGCATAAAATAACCCTTAAATACAAGCATTTTTCTTACAATTCGAATATTGATTCAAAATATTAGCATAAATAATCCTTATGTAAATAGCCCGTTTGGGAAAGTCCCCACGGTCTTCGGAACCACCCAGAGTACCGTAGAAGTTGTTGAAAATATATCCAAGAATAGCATCTCTTTTGTTCTTAGCTCTATGCAATACGATAGTCCTACTAGTATTAGTAATGACCGGAGTCAGAAAAAATAGAGTTACTGAGGGCCAGAAATGAATTGATGATGAGTGAAGGTTAGAGAAGGATAAAATGCTCTTGATCCTCTCAATCTCACTCCTCACGCCTGTGACCCATCGGACTCTTCAGGGTTTAACAACAAAGATGGCAGCTTGGGATGGTGTTGAGTAAAACCCATATAGGCGATGAAGTGTGGGGGTTGGCGGAAGAGAGAGATGAGTTAAGCCCCAAAAACAGCAGCTTGGGGTGGTTGCTTTTGTTTCAGAATTTTTTTGGTTTTTGCTTGCAGCATCGCTCGCTCTGATGAATGGTTTTTGGTTGTAATGTGGATAAAAGATTGAAGGGTATTGATCTGAACAATTAGGGAGGGATGACTCGGATTTGGAACAAATCCACTAGTCTTCCTCCCTACAAAGTCCTGAGTGCACCTCAATCCTAAATATTTTACAGAGCTAATAATTTAAATAACTTTGCTTAATAAATGTAGAGCACTTGATGAGGAACTAATTGGCATTTGGCATCGAATGAAATAATATTTGGGACAAATATTGTGTACAGCTAAAAATTTAGACACTAAGATGAGTAGGTCGCAAGTTTTAAAACAACTATTTTGATCATTTATCAAACCGCAACTTATTTCAATTTACAACTTACATAAATTTATTGATTTAAAATGGTTTTTGTCCAAAAATGTTATAGATATTCTTACTAGGCAATAGTTTTGTGGATGTGAATGTTTTCATGACTATATATCAGTAATGTTGCATAAAATTCATGATTTGAAAATTGAAATCAACATATGAACTCTTCTGCGCTAACATAACCAACCTAGAAGTGGGGTTCCCATTCTTGCATTTGCATATTTTCCAATCTTTATAATCCGTATATCCCAACATTCAAGTCGCTTGTAAAGGCAATTTTTAATAGGAGATTTATTGTAAGGTCCCAAGGAAGGAAGTTATTTATGAAAAAGTCTCAGGAGTTATCAATGACAAGTCGAGGAGCAGATAAGTGGAACAACTGCCATTGACAAATCTTGAAACCTTTTTATAAATAACTTCCTTCCTCGCGACCTTACCATAAATCTCCCATTTTTAATTTTGATCCTGGCCTATCGAAGAAAGGCATTTTTAATTTAATTTAGTTTACCATCACATCCAGCTTGTCTCATACGAAATCAGATATTTCAGCCAAAAAATACCGTGCTTCAGAAGCACAGGCCAGTCAAAGTTCCCAGAGATGTAATCACGCTAGAATAGTGCAACCACTTTATTCAACATCTCTTAGATCATGAGTTCATGACGGAATATTGTTGTTCGTTCATTACAGAATACAAACCGAAGAGTGTTGGGGGGTTCTATAAATATCCACAAAATTTACGTCCTCCTGTATAATAGAATAGCTACAGTGGTAATTAAAAATCCAACAAAATGGAACCCTTTCGAGCACAATTCAAATCTTCAGTACAGCTAATTAGGGGTTTCATAACAGCTTCAAAGATCCTGAACCTGATCAGCTGATCCCTTGCTAACCTGCAACAATATAATTACAGGATGCAGCTGGTTGATGCTTGCTTGCATGCTGAACCTTGGCGTTATCTAAATCTCACCATTTGGAGATTGAGACCTAGTTACAGAGAAGTCGGAAGATGACACAGGGATTGATATTGAGAGTTGTGTTGTAAAGAAAGCCACCTCCTTGGATCTCTCATCCTCCAGTCTGGACCATGACTCCCTGCTTCCAGGCCATTCATCAAATAAAGGTCGAAGAGACTGGCTGCCTTCCAGCTTCACAGGCTCCCCGGATGCATACCCACCAGATAGAAATGAGTGCCGAGGATAATCACTCTGCAGCATTGCGCTGTTGTTTGATTTTGAGGAAGCATTTGAGGCAACTCTGGTTGTCATCAAAGGCAATGTGTTTTCCATCGGTGATTCCATCTGGAGAAACCTGTTGCTCTCCGAAGCTTCAGAAATGAAACTATGCTCAACACCCTCAGATCTAAGCCCTTGAAGATACCTAATTATTTCACATAAAATTGTCCCACAATTCATGGATTAAACCATTCTATTATGTAATCATAATCATCAAAAAATTTAATTTCACCATAGCCCAAGGAGGCATATAGACTATGTTAATAATTGCTAATGACAACCTTTAAAAAAATAATAATTGAAGAAAGCATAGAGAAATATATTTAGAAGGTAACTACAGCATTTCATCTCTCATTTAGTTTGAAGAACCTTGGGTAGTATAAATACCAAAATAAAAGGAGGAAGCAGCAGTCACTTAAGTAAACAGGAATAAGATCATTCAAATTTCAATAAAATTATTACATTTGATTTGACATCATTCATATTAAAAGATCAAATAATCATGCAACACTGTTAAGGGATAGTAACTGCCAAAAAACATCAGAAAGCTTGGGCTTCCAGAAAATGACATCTCTGACTTCACTCAGTGTGAAGAAAGGTAAATATAAATTCGAAGTATCAATTCTTTTCCTGCAGAAAATTGATAAAAATACTATATCATGCATGTTTAAGATCAATGCCGCTAAAAGTAAATTCAGATTTCAGACTGATGGGATACAAGTAATATGCGAAAGATCAATGCCACTAAAAGTTAATAAAGACATATTTTACTGATGAAGCCTTCCAGAATTTCTACCCAACCTGTATGTATGAGCATCACTCAACATTGAAAAGAAAGTTAAGTTAATAAAGACAAATTTTACTAATGAAGCCTTCCAGAATTTCTACCCAACCTGTATGAATGAGCATCACTCAACATCGAAAAGAAAGTTCTATGCTAAAAGATGAAGCAAAGCCAGGAAGATAACAGCCACAGAATTTTCTTTGACTATAAAAGAAAATTTTGAAGTGCATAATTCAGCAGTGAAATGCATTGTAGCAACTATTTTGAATGCTTTTTATATCTCTATAGTAAAGTAGAGAAGCAAATAAATAAATTAATGAAGAACCCCAAAAAAAAAACAAAAATGACAGCTAGAAAGCCCACAAGTCTGAGAAACTGTAAAGGAATTTAAACCATATGGGCCCAGAGCAGTCCTTCGAAGGAAAATAAAATGAAAATCACATGACGGTCATGGTCACGAATTTGCTCTGGAAAAGTAATGCCAATAATATGAGCCCAAACCAGAATAACCTAAGGATATAAAAATCAATAATGTAATATTCAAACTCACGCATCAGATTCAGACAACACAGAAACTCAAGGACCTGAAGAAGTAACAAAGTTTCCATAACATACAAACTCAATTTTGTATTTTATGCACATACTTTCTGGCTTTAATTCATTTTAAGAGGAGAGCATTAGTAACAAAGTCTGTATACCTGTATTCTCTACTAGGGATCCCATATGAAATAGAATCCAGATTATGCTGGGGCTGGTAGGTTCCAGAACCAGTACCTTGGGGATTAGTAAAGGCATTTGTGGAAAGGTTCTGGAAATTTTCATTTCTACCACTGCCACCAGTGACAGTCAGCGATGTCACAGTGGCTGATGACTGTGTCATGCTATGACTATGAGATTCCACAGGCTTTCTTGAACGGTTACGGCCACGGTGCATGTGGCGCTCACAGTATTTTGAGTCTGAGTATGCTTCCTTGGAGCACCTCCACTTTTTTCCATCAGTCCTCCTGCAACGTCCTGGCTCTGGGTCCACCTTCTTCCCATAAAAGGAACAATAACTCACTGCAAAATAACATATACGGTTAATTCATGCATTATCACCAATGTCTAGACAGACGCAATGAATAAGATGCAACATTAGCATTAATAATGACAATATGCAGTTGCAAAACTACAAAATTAAAAGACTCCATCAATGCGTTGAGTATACCACCATTAATTTAATACCTCTTACTCAGCAGCACGGAGGTTCCAATTCAACACCTATTCACTAGTAGACAAAACCCAGCGGTTTAAATTATATAAAATACTTTTGTCGCTAGAAGTAGCTGTAAATAAGAAAAAGCTTAATTGAAGTGAGACACAGACAAATTATCAACGCGTTTAAGTATCATACTTTTTCCTGATTAATCTCTTTTTTTTTGGGGGGGGGGGGGGCGTTCCTTGATTAGTTGCCTCATAATTGAAGCTTGACCCAATATTTCATATGAGGCTTAAGCCGCATGTACCTCTTCTGTAAAAACAGGAGTACGTCTTTAATAAAAGGGCGTATCCATAGGCAGTTTTTAGGAATGAAGATATCCATCGCTGACACTTGAACATAAGAACATCCCCATGGTATATATTTCCTTTTAAATGGAGTTCTAAAGAATGCACAAGTGCAGATGAATGATTCTGAGAAGAATAAAAAGCGAAAAACTTTGATCTCAAACATGAAACATGAAAATGCTAAAGAAAACCAAAACAAAGAAGCAGCTCATATGCAATGATAGAAGCACAGAAAGTCAATCCAAAAATCCGGAAGCTCTAAGAGAAAGAAAAGGGCACGGGATTCAGGAACTCACTAGCGGGATGGTGAAAGAACCTTTGAGAAATGGACTCGAAGCTCTTCTGAATGGGGAGGAGAAGATCGGGAGGCACGGGAAGACCGGCGACCATGTACTTGAAAATCAACGCCTGATGCTCCAGTTCTTCCCACTGAGAGACTGTGAACGGGGAACTAGTGATCCCCATCATCCCCGTAGCTGCCCCACCTCCACCACTTGCACTAATACTACTCATTTCAACGAATACTGCTCTACTTGTGTGAACTGAAGACGCGGGATTTGTCAAATCAAACATAGCCAGAGGCAGAATATGGGATGACACACAGTCCTAACTCCGTCGGAACCATTAGGTTTTGTTCTGTTTCCGTGTGACACAGAGTATGAAAGGAAGCTGTGGGAATCTACGTGTATCGGAGAAGGGGAAATGTCTGTCCTAGAAGACTCGAGGCGAAGGATTGATTACTCAGCGAGCGAAGTATACAAAAGCTTGTTCTCCAGTTCTCCCCCTAGGGCTTTTTCATTTTTCATTTTTTTTTAAAGGGGGAAAGAGAAATGGAGGAAGGAAAAGGAGTGGGGCCTTGACCCTTGAGGGAGAAGGAAGAGGAGAAGGAGAGGCATTGGGCACCGCTGGAGGGAACCAGCGAGGGGCTGCCGGAATGAGGGCGACATTCGATGCGGGGCCCACGACGTTTGTTTGACCAGTCCCAATTCACGACACTCACTCATACGAAAGTGACTAAACCATTTGTGGTCCCTCCTTTGTTTCCACCCCAGTGCCTTCTCCCTCCTCGGGGAATTGTATCGTTCCCTGCGCCCAAGGGTTTGTTTAGCACGCAAAATTTATTAGATGGATATGGAAATGGAAATAAAAATGAATATTAAAATTGAAATGGAAATGGGTTTAAAAATATATTTGGTATGTCATGGAAATGAAGATGGAATCCATATCTTTTTTATGAATTTTGATTTTTTAAAAATGTAACAAAAAAAGACTATTTTGCATAAGGGAGGATATTTTGGTAAAAAAATTGGATTCTATAGAATCCAAATGAATTCCATAAGTTTGGGTATGTAATTGAAATTGGGTATTTAGATGGAATTGAATTTCACATAGAATTGTAATTCTATCATACTAAATATACCAACATCATATAATTTAATTCCAATCCCATTTCCATCCAAGAATAAACCATTTTGAGAAGGAGGAGAAGAATAAACGTAAATCATTTTGCACTGGATCCAGAGTAGCTGATCTGATTTGATTGATGTCAGTGCCACCCTGTTTGTGCAATAAACATTCAAACAGCCAAATCATATGATAATTGCTGATGTATCCACTGAGTGAAGTTCACAGGTTAATTTTATAATAACGTAGGCATTCAAACCTTAGCTTCACACTTCTTTGAATTAATTTATTTCAAGTGCTCCAAGCACAGTGTGGGATCTTGAAATTTAATAAGGGTTTGTTTGGATAACCTGTTGGGAGAACGGATACAGATTACGAGGTAAATATGTGAGAAGAATTTTGTTTCGATAAACACATGAATGGATTTTGATTTCCCAAACTCTAAACAAACCGTTGCTATTAATCTGATGCCGCTTATTTCGTTAGAGATATTTTTATAAAATAAGAACTTCACTTATCATATTAAGCGTCAAAGCTTCACTTGGTTACAAGATAAACAAGGCTTCTTTCTTTTACTTTTGGATATGCTTTCAAGGCCTCCATTGTAGCAATTTCAATGCAGGAAGAAACATTCTGATAGCGCTGCCTTTTCTTTTTTGCTAAAATGTCTCCTTTCTATTTTGAGTTGAATTATTAATTTCGAATTCTTCTTAAATTAAATACGTGAAGAAAATGCCTAAAAATTTAGTATCTGTTAAAGTGATTTCATTTTACCTAACAACATAAGACGATGGCTCCGTTTGGATAGCCCGTTGGGAAAACGGACACAGATTCCTAGGCAATTTATGTGAGAGGAAAAGTGTCTCGGTAAGCGTACCCGTTGTGTCAACGGGCAAAACAAACAAAGCCGATGTGAATATCAATTACTTTGCTACCTCTTTATTCAGGTCATTCACTTTGCTACCTCAGTTATTTAAATTCATATCTTTATTTATATTCTTTTTTTTTTAATTTTATATGATTATGCCTTGTTATTAACTTATCATAATATCATTTTGTCTTTTAACAAGAACAATCTCATTGAAATCCTTGGTACAACACTTCGGTAGCAAAACTTTCTTTTCTTTTTGGAAACAACCTGAATATCATAAATTAAGATATGTGAGTGGAAGGAGCCGTAAGCTTCATCGTGGTATGTTTGGATTGACTTTTAGAAATTGGTTTTACATAATTTAAAATGAGTATGTGAGAGGAGTTTTGTCTCGACTTATTTAAAAATGCTTCTAGAAGGTTAATAAACACCCCTTAAAGCATATTTAGAGTTGCGTTAAGATTATTCCAAATTGACTTCTGGTACGAAAGACATTTCAAACTCAAGTTGGATAAAAAAAATAATGTGTAGCATGTCCAAAAATTCCTTCAATGTTGAAACAACTTTTTCCTTATTCTTGCATCTGACTTTTTCTTTCCAGATATAAAACTTTTGTAATTGACTTTTCAATATATTATTTTAACAAGTTTACGCTAAATTGATTTTTTATTTAAATATTAATTACCATATTATAAGAAACTAACTCTCTGAGTTTTTCACTAAACCTAACATCATTAATTACACCAATTAACTTTTATCTCAATTTCAATTTGCATGTGGATGGAATGAAAATCATTTTTACCAACGTAATCTAAACAAGTCTAATAATATGACCAATGGTTATAAATGGCATACCCATTTTATTGCCCCCAAAAATGAGGCAAAATTGTTTATTAAGAAAAAAATAAAATCTATAATATAGCCATTTTTCTCGTACCCTCCTTCTCTTTAAACTTCCAAAGATTTTTATAAAAACATATGAAAATATACGCTCCATCCGATCTAATATTTGTCGTTTTTAGAAAAATAACTTTATCTAAAATATAAATCATTGGTAGAATAATTATCAATACTAATTTTTCAGTTTTATCCTCACAATTAATATTCCTTTTCAATTTTACTAATTAATACTCATTCAATAGACACTTTTAATAAGGATAAAAGTGAAAAAATATTTAAATTTTAAAAAATTAAATAAATTAATTGAAACTTTTTTTATTATGGTAAATTAGTTTAAAGGAGTACTAGTACCTTTTAAGATGGGAAATCAATCAAGGAACAAGAATGAAATACTTTATTAGGGTAAATTAGTTTATAGGTGCCCAGAACATATATCCCAATCACATATAGCCATAACATTCTGTGTTGGATAACCTTTCCTCTCGATATACTTATCCTTCATAGGAAGACTAACTCTATATGATACATGAGTACCATCGATTGCCCCTATTGTATGCTTAAAAATAGGCCAATATCGTTTGTCATTACTTATGTTTAGATGCAACTGGGAGAACATCGCATTACGTGATTTAATAATTTCATTGAAAAGACTAATGCACGCATCCAATACTTTGTGGGAATGTCTCCTAACGGTTTCTCTCAAATGTTGAAACTTCTCTTGCACCATCTTGTTACAATGTCCATGGCCCTACATAATTTCTTGCACTTGCATATGCCCAGTGTGGTCACGTGTACTTCTAGGCTCTTTCAACACATACGGCATTACGTATTGAGCTACTAATACACTGACCTATGAATTTTCTGTCATCTATTGATTAAAAATTTCATGAAATTCAGAGTGACTTATTTCATCTCCGTCATTGTCTTCATGATTATCAATTGAACTTCTCATCAATTCTTTGTTCCGATTAGCCATATATTAATGACCCCTGTTATGTTTTAATACTGTAGGTGTAAATTATTGACGTATTTAAACACAAAAAAATAAACATGCATTAAGTTACATATCATAAGCAATGTCACATGTTACAAAATGACATTTATAAAATGTAGTTCATAACCCTTTGCCAAATGGGTTTGGGTTTGGGTTGTTAGCATTAAATTTTAGGTAATCTACTAACCATGCTCTATTTTTTTCTTAATGACGTGAAAATTTACCTAAATTATGCACACATCAACATATTACAACAGCGGAACAATAATTGAGGGTCACGTGTAATTTCCTCCATCTCCATCAGTTCCGCAGTAAGTTCAGCAGCGGATAGTATCTAACTTCTCTTTTTAACTTTTCTAACAGGACCTTCAATAACCCTGCATTGGCCTCTGAGTTATCATTTATCCAGCTTAGAGCATAAGCTATTTTCTAAAAGGTAGGAGTTTTCTTATCTCTGTTTTTACCCCACCCCATCAACCTTCTTCCTCTTGCTGAGACTTTCAGATCCACTCAGATTACTGGGTGCAGAGAAGACACTGTTTTGTCATATAGTCATACTTTCAAATTCATTCAATACACCTGTGGTACGTAAACCAAACAAGTCATCTTCATTGTCCCCAGAACCTTCTGTCAGTTCCTCTCCGTCTACGTTCACGACCGGTCGATAGACATTGTTGTTGTCGTATTCTTGTGTTGGGCACTACGAAGCAAATAGGGTAAACATATCATCTCTAGAGGCCATCACATCCTTAAAGAGTGTCCCCAATTCCTGAGCAAACCTAAAGCCTCTGTACCTAAACTTTGCATCGTTAGGGTTTTCCCGCATTCATACCTTCATTCAAACAAATCAGCGTGTAATATAATGAATTGTAATATTGTTCACCTTATAGTTTACAGCAAGCGTACGGGTCGCAAGTAGTATAAAAATATCGTTCCTACGAGGACTAACACATAAACAAGATAATGAATGCAATTATGTGATTAATTAGGTTGAGTGAATCAATTGAGATTTATCAAATTCGATAAAAGAAATAACAATAAAATGAGAAAGACTAATTGGAGTTTTAATTCAACGATGAGACAAGCCTATGATTATTTTTCACCAATGCAATTCCTAAGAATTAAATACATACAACTCTATTAGTGATTAAATGCCATAATATGTTTGTCTAAGGTTCAAAAAGCAATTGATTAAGCTTTCTCAAGTCGTAATCAAATTAATATCCTCATTTAACATGCACAATCTCTTACTACAGTCAAAGGAAAATAATCATTACGCAATAACTTTAATATGACAATGCTAGGTTAATAACTATATCTCTGTGTTACTAACAAATCATCCCACCTTAGTATATCTCCTTCTCAGGTTCCAGCAACAATCAAGCACACTCCCTTCCGCTGCAAAACTGTTGCCTCTCGCGTCCTGCTGTTGCTCGTGATTCCAGCTTCCGTGCCCAAGCAAAACTCCAGCTCCTGCCGTCAAAAGCTCGGCAAAGTCTCATGCGTTAAAGCTGTCTCTCCCCTCTCCAAAACACCAGCGGCGTCCCTCTCGCTGATAGAAGCCGTCCAAACTATTTCTCCTCCTTTCATGGATCAGCCGCCGTCTAAACAAAAACCGTTGTTCCTTGGTTTTCTCCACTTCTGCTGCTTTCTTGTTAGGTCTCGCGATGATTTTTTCTGCTCCAAACGACGCCGTGAATTGATTTTCCAATTCCTTCATTCCAGCCAAGCGACGTTGTCTCTTGATCAAGCAAAAATGTTCAGCTTCAACTTCTTCAATCATCTAAAGGGTGTCGTCTCTTGTTGCTGATTAACCTAATAGTAATAATATGAATATTGTAATAATAATAATGATAATAATAAAAAGAACAGAAACCAAAATATTTTTTATATTTTTTTAAATGTTTCTAAAATTATTATAATTGCAATAACATCCCTAAATCATGTGATAATTTCAAATCTTATCAAAATCTTTCTTAAACCTTTTAATTTTGCATTAATAATTCCCCAAATATATCAAATTATATCTCAAATTCTATTTAAAATGGGGAGTTATCAAATACAGTACTTTTGTAAAAGTGCACAAGTGTTAACCTGTTGTTTCCTCCCCCACCATTCATTGTCAGCTAAAATCATATTTGTTACGGGGTCAAGTCCTACACCAGTCTCTTTGGAGAAAAGTTGTTGCCATGCATTACACCCTCATGAGATTATCAAATCTATTTTTGATATGTTTCTATCATATGATCTCCTCATTTTTTTTTCATTGAAACCTTTGGGAATGGCCGCCCAACCTTTTCTTGTAAAGGATGTGCTTGCACGCTCTCTTTTGACGTTTTGTGCAATACATTCGTTAAGAAACACCTCTATTATTTTGTCATCCCACAATGCTTTACCCACTAATTTACCTTTACCTTTGTTGTCATTCATTATTCTAAATGCATCGCAATAATCATAAATGAACAAAATTAACTTTGCATGCATATAAACAAATGTAAATGAAAAACAAATAAACAAATGTGACAATGAAACGAGAAGAAAATGAAAGCAGCTAATACACGACCTTGATTTGGGTTACTTAGCCTAGTTAGTTATATTCAAGTAACACAAATTAACTTGAAACAATTCTAGTTAAATATACTGTTTAGAACTTTTTTTTTTTCACTGAACACTTAGTTGTCATGCAGAAAAAAATAATGTAGGCTGTAAGATGTAATGTTGGTATTATTAGTTTCAAAATAATTTTACTTATTTTACCGATTTTAAGTAATTTATGTTTGATTATAAGTATATAATAAGAAACAGTTGAGTTTGCTTAAACGGTGTAAAGTATATCAGTAAAATAATTTATGTTTGATTGGAACAGTTGAGATTGCTCAAAATTGATTTTTTTGTTTTTACAATTTTAAGTAATTTTTGTTTCATTATAAATTTAAATATATTATTTATGTTTGCTTTTAAATATAAAAATAGATTATGTTTGATTATACATATATAATTAATAAGAACAATACATTAGTAATTTAAATAACTTACAATTATATAATTTATGTTTGCTTATAAATATAAAAATAGTTTATGTTTGATAAAGTATATAATTAATATGAATAATACATTAGTAATTTAAACAAATTATAAATATATAATTTATGTTTGAAATCATAAAAACTTGTGACACTATGGTTTCTTCCTTCTCTAGTGACGACGAGTTCCTTTTACAGCGTCTATACATGTATTCTACAGCGTTTTTCACATAAATATCAGTAAAAGGGAATGCAAGATCAATATTAGGAAAGAGTATCTACAGAACAGATAAATAGTTAGAATATAACTAAGTAAAACTTACAAGGATGATATGTCTATTTTGATTAGAGAAAAGGCACAATAATGACAATGACAACTGGGGAATACCTGTAACCACTCAGAGAGCTTCAAAAATAATTAAGATTTTTTATATCACTCAAGCAGTCAAGATTTTCATGTATCTCCTACCATCACATAGCCCTTATATAAAGTTAACTAGAGTTTACCCTATTTGGGTTTAAGGTCCAAAAGACTATAAGCCACATGGATTATATTTTATTAATGCTTTAATTAATATCTATAATAATTATATATTATAATAAAACATCTCACAGTTTTTGTTCCATAAATTAATCCCCCTTTGCCCTCAAAAGTATGAGGTGATATTTCATATGTTTATTGGGCAATTAGAAAAAAACTCCTTCTTATGGGGCTTCCTTCCCCAGCTTTCTGCCAGGGTATTTCAAATTTTCAATCTTTACTGTGAAATTTTTAATTTTAGTCCTTTAGATATAAATGATAATAAATTTATTTCCATCACTGCAATAAAATTCATGTGGTACAGATTGCACTTTTCATTAAGATATATTTTTACTCTAAAATTTTCACGTTGCCGGAAAGTTTTTGTACAATTCACGTTGCCCATTGTTACCTAATTTAAGTTTGCCACGTGTTGATTGACTTTGCCCTCCACACCACCCTGTCTCATTGTCTTCCCCACCTGTCCCCCCTCTGTCTTCTGCAAACCCGTCCCCCCTTTGTTGAATTAGGTGCAAGATCGATTTCTCTGCTTAGTATGATTTTATTTTATTTTTTTATGATTTCAGTGGCCATGATATTGTAGGTGGAAAAATAAGCAAAAATGAAAATTAACCCGAGTTATGTCAGATGACATTGATCTTAAAAGTTATTCCGTAACTATCGACTAAGTAAGATGCGGCACTCTCCAAAATTAAACAGTTTATTCCTCCAATACAGGGTGAGCAAAACAGCAAAAATAGAGTAATATGTTAGAGAAGGAGGAAGAGAGGTGTACTAAAACTCTAGTGCAAATGTGTTAAACCTCTCATTTTTTGAAACCTTTGTATAGGCAATGGAGTCATTGGGCAATTTTTAAAACCACATAATTATCACTTTAATTGTCTTATAATCACTTAACATGAAGAAACACTCAGTTTTTATTGGGCAAAAAAAGCATTTGAAGAATAGAACTAGCTGGAGGCACAATGGATATTACCCAACGAATAATACACTGAAACCTAAAAAACCATCAATATTGCAAAATGGACAAGACAATGAATCTTATTAAAAACCATTAGTATTGGACAACTGACAATACTATGAATCTTATTAAAAAATATCAGTATTCACAACATACAATACAATGAATCTTATTAGAAACCATCAAACAATACAATAAAACTTATTAAAAACCATTAGTCAATACGATGAAACTCATTAAAAACCATCAGACAATACTATAAACCATATTAAAGTTCAAAACATACACATTATTTGGGTTGCCTTTTTTATTTGCAAATGTTCATATTGATGAGCCATATTCAACTGTACACATTATTTCTGGCAATTATTGGGTTGCCTTTTTATTTGCAAATCTTCATATTGAAGAGCCATATTCAAATGTACACATTATTTCAAGCCATAAACAACAATAATGAAGAAATATTCAATGGCCACATACTGTTTTTAAATAGGATAACGAATGGTGACATAAAATCAATTTAAAAACAACAGTAAATCAAAAGCTAACAATTATGGTATTAAAATTATATTAAAGTTCAAAATTTTCTGGTCAAGGCTTTATTCAAAACAGTGTTTTTATTTATATAAAGTTTTTAATAAAAATGCACCCGATACACAATTAATTTGCGCATAAAGGGTAAGGGAAAATTGTCAAAATTGTCTCAAGTGACATTTATCATGTGCAAGTTCTTTCCCCCTCTTAATTCATTTATTGGTCCAAGATCATATTTACTTGGACCCCATAATCCCAAATAATGTGGGACACTTTCTTTGACACACCCACACATAATATTTACAATTCCCCACATGAGTCAAAGGAAATATCATTAACTGAGTTACTCACATGAGTATAATTATTGTATTTTGTGGTTCTTAGAACTATGAACCAGATCTAGACTGATAATATATGGTACACAGAGATGTTAGTGAAGCTTGCTTCTATGAACTAATAACTCCTTATTGTATAATAGCGGCATTATAAGTCAGATTATACCCCCACATTTTTTGCTATTAACGGCGTTTTTGCGCGTTAAGACTGCTATGTGCGTGCCTGGTGCGTAATGAATGCTCTAGAGATTGTGCTACGATCTCATAAAAGCGGCCTCATCCACATTCATAGAGGTGATTTCATGAAATGTATCTGCATTAAGCACACCATCCCGTAAGATTATGAAATCACTAAGAGCGTATGCTCATCCTCACAAATATGTATTCTAACACTTTCTCACATCATAGGAAGGGATCATTATTTATTTTAATGCTAGTAGAACTAACAAACGAGTTGTTCTTACCCATTGAACCTCCTTCATGGATCACCAATCACAGATATTGGATTGTTATCGTTGTTAATTTTGAATTGGCTTTAGTCCCATTTCCTTTATTTCACTAATTTGTTTCCTCCCTAGGGGTTTAGTCAAAGGATCCACAAGGTTTACCTCAAACCGCGGATAATCAACTGAGATCACACCATGTTTCAGTAGCTACCTTAGAATATTATGTCTCAATCAAATATGTCTACTCTAACCATTAAAGGTTTTATTATTTGCTGTAGCTATTGCAGATTGGCTATCACGATGTAAAGACATCGATAGTGTTGATTTTTCATCCAGTGGAATTTCTGCTAAGACATTTTTCAACCCCTTAGCCTCAGAGCTAGCTAATTCCATAGCAATTAACTCATAATCCCTTGAGGATTTGGTTATAATAGTTTGTTTAGCTTACTTCCACATCACACAACCACCACCAAGAGTGAAAATATAGCGACTAATGGATTTTATCTCATCTAAGTTAGAGAACCAACTAGTATCACTGTATCATTTTAATATAGCATAGCATGTGACTTCGCATGGGAAACAATAATGCTATGTCTGGTATGGTGGAATTGGGAGATGGAATTGGAAATTGAATTCATTTCCTATGTTTGGTATGATGGTGGGGGTGGAATTGGAATTCAAAATGGATAGAAATGAATTTTATAATGTAATTTATGGAACTGTATTCAATTTCATAGAATTAATTTTTTGACCCATCATTTTTTTTATATCCATCTCCATTAAAATCAATTTCAGCGAAAGACGCCATGGATTTAAGGCTGAAAAAAAGTTAGAGCCACGTGAGATGTTGTCAGTAAGTGTAGCTGAGCTGCAAAAAAAGTTAGGTGAAAGCTGCATGACATGCCGCCTCAACGTAATGGATCAAATAACTGTTGACGATTAACGTTGTTAAATTGGGAGTTTTCTATTTTTTTTTAAACTTCCGAATAATATTACATTTATAAAAAAATTGGGAGATTTACTGTTGAGTCCCAAATAAAAACTTATTTACCACATGGTCCCAAATTTTAAAGTATTTAAAAAATGGTCCCATTGTTGTCAATGCAGCACATGGGGTCCGTTTGACAAAGAGGTGGAGAAGTACTTATGGGCTTATTCACACAAACCGAGACAAATATGTGGAGGAGATTGTCTCGTTTTGCGGAAAAATACTGTTGAACGTGTTTATAGCTAGAAGTCAAGGGTTGCCAAATAAGCACATAGTGTTGTTAGGGGTTGTTAAGTGACAACACCATACGCTGCATTGACAACGTGTTGTCAATGGAACCATTTTTTAAATATTTTAAAATTTAGAACTATTTATTAAATATCTTCATTATATAGGATCTCACAATAAATCTTCCCAAAAAAAAATTTTATGACTAAATTGCTTATTCACAAAATTTTGAAATAAAAATAACCTTAGCCCTTCGTTCTATTCTATCCTGACGTGAGGTCCTACCCTCCGTATCTTCACATCACACGGCGACGCAACTGACAACGAAGTCCTATTCAATGCCTGCCAGAAAATTAATAAATTTTCACGAAGTATATCTTTATAAGACGACGAAGTTGGGAAGGGAATTCATATCCCATTTCGTACATAAAAACTCGAGCCATTTCGTGAGCCATGGGCACCACCAGCCCGTTGTTCTTGTGTAATAGCTCTTTGTTCTATTCACCATTTCCCTCAGTCGCGACATCGAGCAAAACGCTTGTCAGTGTGCCCCTCAGATCCAGGTCCTGGAGCTCCACCCGCTTTCTAGCAAGAGCAAGCAGCCGCCCCATGGAGTCTGAGGTCCTGCAGAAGGGCATCGCTGAGTTCTACGATGAGTCTTCTGGCATTTGGGAAGACATCTGGGGCGAACACATGCACCACGGCTTTTACGACCCCGATTCTATCGTTTCCGATCACGACCACCGCGCTGCTCAGATCCGGATGATTGAGGAGGCCCTTCGTTTCGCTGGTGTTTCTGGTACTCTCTAACCCTTTTCCCTTGAAAACACCGTCGTTCCAAGTTTGTAATATCATCATTACTGTGAGATCCCCAAGTCTAGAAGGGAAAAGATTGACAGGAAATTTTTAAGTTTGAATCTGAAGTTGTATACAGTGAAAGCCTGCTGGCAAAATGGAGCAGAAGCTATTTACATATCAGGTTATAAAAAAAGTGGGACTATATAGCAAGACTCAAAACTTGCAATATTGAGAGGCTTGTTTTCAGCAACTTGTTTTTCTATTTTCTATTTGATGTTTAACCCGTTTCCTAAACTCTTCTACTTGACGTTTTTTGTCACTCCTTTCGAAAATGATTCTGTGAATGTTATTATTGTTTTCCTTAAAAATGGATCCATAACCATAAATATCACAATAAATTAAGGGCTGGTTTGGATGTTAGGTTTGAAATCTAGGTTTCACAGATTCCGAGGTAAAACCTAGGTTTTGAAATGTGATTTATGTTTGGGAAGTTATAGCTTTTACAGATTTCGAGGTAAAAAAGTAAGAAAAAGTGGGTATGAAAAAGAAAAGTAAGAAAGAGAAAGAGAGAAAAAGTAAGAAAGAGGAAAGTAAGAAAGAGTAGTAAAAAGAGAGTATGAAAGAGAAAACCTAGGTTTCAAAC